>JANHGL010020288.1:0-24846 GCA_024611195.1 Ceyx melanurus
GGCTGCTCAGAGCCTTGGCCAACCTCCCCTGCAATAGCTCCAGGGATGGGGCCTCAACCACCTCCCTGGGGAGCCTACTCCACCATCCAGTATTATCAGTGCTGTTCATACCACTCCTCAGGATTTACTTCTGTCAGATCTGATCTGATCATAGACTGGGCTTGGGATGGATCTTTCTCAGTGTTTCTAGCACTTTTGATTTGAATATTACATAACTGCAATTGATTATGAATCTATTGATTCTGTCCTGGACATACTGCATGGAAACTGATCTAATTCCCTACAGCTTCATGCCTATGTGAACATACTGAAATGATTTCAAACCATTACTGCTACACATTGAATGGAAAATTTTCTCCTCTCCTAGCTGCACTTCCAGTTACCTAGAGCTACGCAATGGTGCTGACTCCAGTGCCCCAGTCATTGCCAAACTATGTGGAGGTTTGATGCCAAGCTCACAGAGATCCTCAGGAGCTGTCATGTATCTGAGGTTCAGGTCTGACAGCAGTGCCACATATGTGGGATTCAATGCTAAATACTCCACTGGTAATGTTTTCATTTATCAATTTCTCTGGTTTTAGAGAAGGTTTTTGTCTCAAGTGTCAAGCTTTTGTAATAGGGCTTAAATCATGCCTGTGAGGTGGACTGACAGATATGTGCCTCTTGCAATTAGTGTTAAAGCTAAGGCATCAGAATCATCATATGGGTTAACATCAGCATGATCTGCACCTAGCAAAAGGAGAAAATTATGGAAAAAAAAAGGAATAGGAAAGTGCTCCGAGGTCTGAGGCAGTGGAAACAAAGAGTGGTTAACCTCTTGTCAAAGGGGCAGGAAAAACAAATATCATGGGCATGATTTGATTTACAGCATGCAAAATTAGTGGCACTTTCATAAGCAGGATCCTGAAGGGGAATGCAAAGATTAGCTGAGAGTTGGCAGGAGAAGAACAAATGAGGAGCTTCTCTATGTAAATGTAAATCAATCTATAATAACAATGCTGCTAGACAAACTGGCAGCACAACAATGACTGAAAAAGGAACAAACAGTAAGAAACATTATTTTTCTGCTGAGGAAAAAAAAAATTACTTTAAAATTCTTTGCTCTCAAGCTGTGAAAACAAGTTTAGAAAGCACTAAAAAGTTTTAATAATAAATAAAAAACAGCCTTTGAACAGATTCAGATATATGCTACTCCTCTACTTTTTGTCATGTTAATAATCTTAAAATAATAGCAGCTATTATGTTAGTATCACTCATATTGGAAAGTCTAGGACTGTTAATTTCTCAAAGGCAAAGTAGTGAGCTATATTGCTTTACAATATATATTTATAACATAATATTTGCTGATTGTGTTAGATCTCAAACCCGTAAGCCAATATAGTGTGCTATTATATTTCTGAACATGACAGTTGAAGAAACTTGCAAGGAAAAAATGGTTAGGATATGAAGCCACAATTCACATTTATCCACAAGAGATTTCCAGTATCTCTGCTGTATGCCAGTCATCCTGGAATAAAGCACTAATAACTCATAGAGCTGCCAGCATGAACAGAACTGTTAGCACCATGAAAAGGTTGTAGCTAACAGACACACAGAATACACTGTAAAATCCAATCAATTCCACCTGGGAATTATTTGCTGTAAGCCTCAGTTTTATGAACTTATGTTTTCAGGTACCACAGATAAATGACTTCTCAGAAAATTAAAAAGAAATAGCTATTTCCCAATTAGTGCAATCTGTTCCCTTACCAAGTTATCACAAGTAGTGGGATGTGAATGGGAAGGGGGTGTAGGAAAGAGGAGTCTGAACCAAAGCAGCAGTCACCTTTTGTCAGTCATCAAAAATAGAAACCTGTGTTTAGCAAACTGAATTTCTTTATAATTATTCAACACAGCTTTCCAAGATTTTCTGGTAAATATGGACACGGGTAGAGATTAGATATAGACCTTGAAATCTGTGAGTTTATTCAATTCAATAAGAGGTATGATAGAGAGGAAGTGATGCTTGCAATGGAAGGGGAGTGTGGAAAAATAAGCCAATACAACAAACTAGGACTAGTTGATTTAGAATGAGAATATGGAATATTTTTAACTGGAAGGTAATTCCTGCTTTATTATCACAGTTAGTTAGTTAGTTAGTCAGTTATGCCTTATCTTTAAGTCTTCTTTAGGAGAAAGGTAATTTCTCTGAGGTCTGTCAGTCAACAAAACAATGTTCTTCCTTTTGCAGCTCCCTGTGGTGGGACAGTGACAGGACAAAGTGGCATCATTGAGAGCATGGGGTATCCTGAGCTTCATTATCAAGACAACCTGCTGTGTGAATGGTTTCTGCAGGGTCCCAGGGGCCATTACCTCACCATCAGACTAGAAGGCCTAGATATTCAAAACTCCCCCGAGTGCACAAATGACTTTGTGGAGATCCGAGAATACAACGCCTCTGGTCTGAGAATTATTTCATAACTTCTCTTCCCTTCCCCAGAACTGCTGTGAAACCTCACCAGAGGTTCCTGAAAGCATTTCCTGGGGGGTACAAAGTGAGCCTTTGAAAAGTACAGTATTTACTTCTGTCTGACTTGCTTGCTGAACAAAACCCTTCTATAAACCAATAAATAACTTGATTTTAGCAGTTTACTCCTACCTGTCTGATTAATTTGGAAAGCTAGCTCAATATAAATAATATATTAATCTAAATTTGCCTTTCTGTATTTGATTTTTGCAGGAAATTTGTTGGGCAGGTACTGTGGTAACACTCTCCCTGATGCTGTGGACACCTCTGACAGTTTTGCTTATGTCAAGTTTGTCACTGATGGATCAGTCAATGCCCAAGGATTTCGACTGCGCTTTGATTCCAGTAGTGAAGGTTGGATTTGTAAGGTTGCAAGTTACTTTGAGGGAAACACCATATATCACAAACTGTAATTGCATTAATAGCATGTACACTGTAGGTAATTTATCCTTGGTGTGGTATGTATTTAAATGTAAACTCTGGGGAAACCATCAATAGGGATCTTTGATCATTACTTAGCCAAGCTGAAACATTGAGAGTCAAGCAGTCTCCTGCTATGATGGATATTGCCATCAGTAGCAGGTCTTGCACAATGAAGCATGCTCTTCTACACCTTTTCTCTCTAGCAGTGAGTCCAGGGATGTCCTATCATACCTTCCTCACATCCCTCTTGATAAGGAGGAAGGTGAAGAAATGCTGTGATTTTTCCCTTATGCTATTAAGTCCCTCTGAAGTGAGTGAAATTCTTAAATCTCACTAAAACCAATAGTTTTTAGGAAAATCATGGAACTGCAGAGCCACTGAGGTTGGAAGGGACCTCTGGAGATGAAGTAGTCTAACCTACCTGCTCAAAAAGGGTCGGGTAGAGAAAGTTTCCCAGAACTATGACCAGTCATGTTTTGAATTATTTTAATGACTCCAAAACCTCTCTGGACAACCTATCCCAGTGTTCAAAAACCCTCACAGAGAAAAGTATTTTCATATTTTCAGATGGAATTTCATGTGTTTCATTTTGTGCCCATTGCCTCTTGTCCTGAGCACAATGACTTCTGCTCTAATCAGGACTAAGGACATAGACCTATTCTTGTTTCATACTTGTCTTTCACATTCTTTAGTGCCCATTGAATGATTGTCCTGCCAAAATACATCAACATTTAAAGAAATTCTTTATGGTACTGGTCTTGAAAAATCTCCTGCCAGCCCTTCTTAACTCCTTGCAGCTCATTTAAAAGCAGATCTGAAAGCTTCCTTATACTTCTTGTTAGCTTCTGCAATGCAATAACAGGGGAAAACAAACACAAAAAGATTGTTATTCCTTTTTCAGGACCCTATTATGAAACCATAGAAGAGAAACTATTAGCAAAAATTTAATGCAGGTGGATACATAAATTAGACTAATCTGCAAGAGTCTGTAGGGTCTAAAAGGACTAAATGTCCCGCTGCAATCCATTAAACTGTATGTCTTTAGTTTAAAATGAAAGCAAGTGTAAGCTGGTAAATTTACACTATTAATCTCAAATGAAAAATGCACTCTTTTGTGCAAGAAAAAAAAAAAAATGCCCAAGACTTTTAGTGTTCTTTCCTCAGAGCACAATTTGATATTCATAACAAATTAAACCAAAAAATACCTGTTTAGACAAACATATAGATGGGATAGGCATATCAAATCAACAGTTCAGCATCTCCTTTTTTTCTTGCACTATTAATGTTTTTCTGCTGTAATCCTGAAAGTGATGAGTGTCCTGTTATTTGGATATTTCAGAATGTGGTGGGGATTTTACTGCTCCTGTTGGAACATTTACTTCACCAAACTATCCCAACCTATACCCCCATAATCGAGTGTGTGAGTGGAGGATCACAGTGGAAGAAGGTCGACGTGTGACTCTAACTTTTAATGATATGAGAACTGAAGTCCACTGGAGTTGCTCATCAGATTATGTGTCTGTGAGTATTGGGTGTGAAGACAGGAAATTCTCTTCCTAGACCCTTTATGGAGCATTAATGGAAGTAACAGAGATGAAATGTCATGTCTAGGTCTACATCTGGTTTTAAGGCATTTAATTTAATCTGAGGAAAACAGATCAGTGAAAGTTAGCTCTGTAGGGTGTCTAAAGTAATCTGTTTGTGATGGAATATAGACATTTTGGATTTGTGGTCCAGGCAGAGGGAAGGACTTGAAGAAATAATTAGAAAATCCCTTTATCAGTTATAGAAAAAAGCTCTTAGGTTTTTGAAAGCTTCTAGTGTCTCTTCTCTGTGGACACAAAGTCCAGGTCTCTTTTGACTTTGGAGGTTGTTACTGCTGTTGTTACTTACTATTTTCAACTGGGGAAAAAAAAAGATTAAAAAAACACATTACAGCAAACAGCTACTACTATGTTGAACCTTGTGTATTCTGAAAGAAAGAAAGAAAGGGAAACCTCAGGAAATTCTGCCTATTTATCACCCCCACCTCTAAAAAAGATAGTTTTGGGTTATTATATCATTTAGAGTTTAGTTATTTAGTGCTTAAAAAAAAAAATATAAAACCTGTCATGCAAAATCAGACATGGTCAGATGTACAAATGCCTCAAAAATACAATTCTTCCATGAAACCACAGGGATGGAAAATCTATTTCGGTTTCCCATTTGTTCAGGTTAGCAGTGCAGACACAGGAATTAGCTTTAGCATGATCAGAAACCAGCCCATGCATGAGCATGAGGGGGTGAAGTAGCTCTCCTTTGTGATTCATAGATGATCTTCCCTCATTTTCCTTCACAAATGCTTTAGGTGAACCATGGAGAGATGGCTTTTATTGATTATTGATGTAATTATCTCTTAAAGGAAGATCTGTCCTTCCATCTTTGTGCCTTCAGCCCTCTAACGTGTTCCAAATCTCAGTGGGTAATGTGGTTTCTGCCTCACTTGCACTGCTGAGGTAGTAGTGCAGAGATGGAAATTAACTCCTAGGCTAAATGCTGTTTCAAAGAATCTGTAATATACAGCTGGATCACCAAGAAATGAAACATCTGAACTAATAAAAAATACTCATCAGCACCAAATACTAGAGATTTTTTATAAAGCTGATATTCACTTTAGTGAGACTGCCAAGATGATTGAAATAAATATGATCAGTATCTGACATTCTTAAGTGATTGAAGATATAAATATTGAGCAAAAATATTTTTCCCAATTAACTATTGCAATTTCTGTTAGGAAAAAAAAAAAAGAGATAATAAGTTTGTGTTTTGCCAAAATAAGCAGGTTTTTTGTTGTTTTATTTCTGAGCCTCATCTACTCAAAGCAGTGGAAGGGTTTGAGTAGATCTCAGAACATACCTGCTGTGAGGGACATCAATAAACCTTGTATTAAAGATGTGAAGATGTTAAATGATACAGGAGATGCTCATAAGACTGTGTTTTGGTATCATAAGGGTTTCTTTTTGACCCACCAGGTTTATAATGGCCTCAGAGAGAACTCTCCCCGGCTGGCCAAGCTGTGTGGTGAGGTAAATCCAGGCACTGAGGTGAAATCCTCTGGAAACACAATGAAAGTCGTTTTTGTGACAGATATGTCCCATGCAACCAGAGGCTTCAGTGTCTCATACACATCTAGTGAAGATGCAGGTATTGTATTTTTTTTTAATAAAGTGTTTGATCTTTGGTGAGTCACTTCACAGTTAAAGTACTGACACGTGTAAAAAATGACCTAGACAAACAAATCCCTGATATCTTTTTTTTTCTCTTACATCCCTTTGGTGGGGATAGACCAAATATCTCTAATTAGTTGAAAGGATGTGGGAAAAAATGTGGGAGCTCTGGGAGTTACAGACTGTATGTGCCTGTTATATCAAACTTCAAATGAAAGAACAACCCCTTATGGGTTACAGTTCTTGTGAAATGACCAAGAACCAAAAAGCACAGTGCCAAAGACAGAATAATTCAAGTGCTTCCTTATTACTCAGGGGGGTAATTAATTTATTGTAGCTTGTGAAAGAGTGTAACCTACTTTTGCAAGCTCAGCCTCCAGAGAGAAGGCAGCTGGCAGAGCCTTACTACTGCAGCCTTGAGTCTTTTGAACTTGATTTTCCAACTCCTCCCCAAGAGTGGTCCTGTAGCATGAGTGTACTGCTCTGGAGGACATGTCCCAGAAAAATCTTCAGTCTAGAATTAGGTAATGGGTACAGCCAAGCAATATTGAAATAGAGCTGCAGTGGGTTTTTATCAAAACTAATTAATGCTTGTTGTGTTGATGGCACTGCTGAAATATTTTATATACTGTGAATAATTTTTTAAGTTCTAAAGACTTGCCAATAAATTCTGGGACGTTAGTCAAGGACCCTTTTATACATAGTAGTAAATTGTAAAATAGAAGATGAAAAAGTTTTTATTTAATCAGTACATAAGCTTACTAATAAGCACATATCTGAATAAAGAGGGACAGATTTATCTTCAAAAAAGGCTTACTACTATTTAAAAAAACCCCAACTATTTTGCTTTCTGCAGTCTGTGGTGGAACTTTGATGGAACATGCAGGTGGGAATTTCTCTTCTCCTGGTTATGATGGTGTCAACAATTACACAAGTAAATTGAACTGTGAATGGACCATTGAAAACCCCTCCCACTATAATTCATCAATATATATCTCTTTTGAGAATTTCCACTTGGAACATCACCAGGACTGCCAGTATGACTATCTAGACCTACAAATAGGTTTGTATGTCCAGCAGGACAATGGATTAAACCTATCAAGATTCCAGTTGTGCAACTGTGTTTGTGCTAAACCTTGTTCATCTATAATTTGCAAAGAGTGATTGCTGTGGGATCTGTACATTTGAGAGTGTTCATATATATGCCTTCCATGTTGCCTTCTAGACAAGGAGTAGGATTTCACTGTCTGCACAATGGATGCATTGATTAGAAAATAGAAAACTGTATAGGTGTCTTTGGGGGATAAATTGTTTTGGTGGTTGCACACCTAACTCTAATTTTACAAGGGACAATACAAATTTCACTTCATCTCCCTTGAAAGATGACCATCAGGAGAATCTGGAGTCATCAAAACAATTTATTTGATCCACAGCCCATTATTTCCCTGCTCCTGAAATATCTCCAGGGACAGCAGGAGTGGAGTAAAAAATGCTTTAATTATTTATAGCCTCTGGAATGCATACCCACATCATACCCCATTTTCATACTCTATAAGATGATTCTCTAAAACCAAATCTATTATTTCCTGTGAGACTGCATCAGGAAATGCCAACTAAAGCATTTAAGGGGATTAATGCACCAGGAGAATATCATCTGCATATTTGAGCATCTTTAGCTACCCATAAGAACCAGCAACTGGAAATGTCATATGAAAGTTACTCAGCTAATTCCAACTGTAGTATGAAAGCTGCAGCTGTCTTCTTCACTGCTCTGCCTGTGAATGCTAGAGAGAGCAGGCTCTAATTTACATGAAATAATTTCTAACAGGTTGGGGTGTGTGTATGTGAGAGAATGGGAATCTGTTACATCCTTATTTGCATTCTTCTGAATGGAGTTTTTGGTTGTATGGCAGCAGTTTGTCTATATAGTGCCAAATCTTTCATACATGTGTAGCCTGACAGTTGCCTCCCATGTATGCTCTGGAGCTGGGAAATAATAGAAAGAAAACCCCCCAAAAAATAAAATTGAATATATCTGGTCTGTCAGCCATCATTTCCCACTACTCTCATTTAATTGTGTCTCCAGGCAAGAAAATCAAAGGAAAGAGGAAAAAAAATGTAGTCTTATTTTGCTCTATACAGTTTTGTAATCTAAATAGTAATGTTCATTCTTGGATCTTCAGTTTCACAGTCAGTCTCATGTCAAAAGCAGAATGCCCTAACTCATCTGGGTATGCTGACAAGTAACATTTAATGAGCACTGAGATGCACAGAGTACAGAATATCACTAAACTCAGGCAGGTGCTGTTTAAGACTTAACACAGTAGATAGGAATTTGTAAAAATCTCCAATTCAACAGTAAGTCACTTGAGGGACCCCAGATGAAACTGAGATGTGTAAAATTCCACTCAGTTACCCATACAACACATTTAGAGAAGGAAGATTTTGAAAGGATCATTAATAGAGCTTTGGAAAGAACTTCCTCATTGTCAAGGTTTAGAGCCCAGAAATGAACTGCAGCACTCTACTTATAACAAATAATCAGTTATTGTGGTATCTTCTTTTTTCTGTTTTCTAGTCAAACCAAAATTAAATACATATTTGCCTTATATATTCTTTTACATGACATTTTTAGGATTCAAAAGGTGTATTTTCTTTACTCAGGAGATGCTGATGGAGAACTAATAGCCAGACTTTGTGGTCAGGCTGCACCATCTGTGCCACTAGTCATACCTGCCCCCCGGGTCTGGGTACACTTTGTAAGTGATGAAAACACAGAAGATAAAGGATTCCTGGCCCATTACACATTTGAAGGTAAATAGCTTGGTAGACTGTTTCTCTTGATGACTTGAATTTCTGGGGAGTGTTGCCATTCATTTGGTTGTACTGCAAATATGCACTATGGGGTCAATTCTCAGAGGTCCTCAAAAGATGTAAAGCAAACATATGCTAGCATTTGAACTTTCAGATTTATATTCTGCCTCACTGTTCCTCGTCCCTGAACTGCATTTGAGCTTTTGCAAGGCAATGCAACCCCCAGAGCAGCTGGTTTCTCTTGGGAATTGGGGTGTAACAGGTAACACCAGCCAAGTTTGACTGACTTCAAAAAGGCCTCCAGAGTGTTAGCATGGCTGTAATGAGTTCTGCTGCTTGAAACTTTGCACTCATTTTGAAATCCATTGAAAGACATAGCAGTGCAAATTACACAACTTTGTCAACTCTATACCAGCATAACAATTTTTCTTGTCACAGGTCAATTTAGTGTTGGTGAGCCACATAAGTAAGCTTTTGACTTGATTGTGTTGGTCCAAGAATGACACTGGTTTTCTTAGAAGTCTGAGGTTATAAGGTGGAAGAGACAGCTGGCAAAGGTTTTGCAGAGCTATGTTGAGTAAATGGAAAGATTCAAGGTCATTGCATCTGCTTACTCACTATTCAATGACAAAAATTTAAAAATTTTAATTTTCCCAGATAAATTGTTCATCCCCACCTCTATGGGTCCAACTTAAATATAACGTAGTTGTATTACAAGCCAAATAGTCTTGTGCTCATTTGATTATGGTGTTCAGATCCTAAAATGTATTGAAATGTTGCTCTTTTTTTCAGCCTGTGGTGGTATACAGTCAGGTGAAAGGGGAGTTATCTCAAGTCCTAACTACCCAGAGCCTTACAGCAATCTGAATCACTGTGCATGGCTGTTGGAAGCCCCTGAAGGTGAAACAATCACTGTGAGTAATACAATGCCATGACTGTGTGCACAGCTGGCAGTGGGACAAGCACTCTCTGAGTCTTGGGGAAAAAGCTTCAGAAAATTTGGAAAATTACAAATATGTAAGAAGGAAATGTCTCTATTTGTCCTGCCCAAGGAAGAGGGGGAAAGGAAGATAACAGAACCAAGCTAGGTTGTGCTTTTTGAAATGCAGAAGGATCCTAGTTTAACTTGACCTCAAAACATAGCACTGATTTCCCCTTTAAACAATTGCTTTCTATGTTTAGGAAACTAAAATACCTCGTGTTATTAGATGGGCATGGTTATTTATACTATCATAAGCATAAATGTTGAAGTTTTTTTCACCTCTGCAGAAAAGTTGGAAGCCACTAGAAAGTTACTTTCATGTTTTAATAGTTATTCTGGAAGATAATATAATTGTTGGTCCAAATTGCATCAATGAGGTGCTACTTTTATTTCCCAATAACTATTAATGGCTTGCCTGAGGTGCTACTTTTTTTGAGCCAAACTGCTGAGAGGCTAATTTGAGCATTTTTATGACCAAGCAGTGCTAAAGGTCACTCACTGAATTATTTGACTGATCCTTTGGAGAACAGGTCCAATCAATGACATTTGAAGTCCAGGCCAGAAAAATATCAGAAAATGGATTTTTTTTTTAAAAAACACACTGCAGATTTTAATATGTAATGTCTGTCACTAATTTCCTGATAATATTTTCTTATTTACAACTACAAAGATACTTGTTAGAAATGCAAACCTACAGTCTTAGTTATTCTGCTGAATATAATTCTGACCACTGCCTTGGTACTTACTTCAAGAAATACAGGATTAATTTAGTAGAGCATAAAATTTCTATTTAATCTACAAATTAAAGCAGAACTAATCTTAATCAGATGGAAGTAAATTTATGTTTTAAAAGGACTGAGTAGCAGCCCCCTCAGTGAAGGCAGACTAAGCTTTTCCAGTATAAACCACCAGTTTTATTTGCTAGTAAAGTTCCAAACTTAAACCGTTTGAGCTAAATTTGTATTTGATCTTTGCCTCAGGCAGAGTTCTTTTAGAAATTAATATACACAAAAATTAGAGGAAGAGGAGCTATGTATTTGATAAACTTTCCTATAAAGATCTCAGTTCTGGATCTGGTAAAAACACTTGGAAGATGGCCAGACAGTCATTAGTGTACATCAATATTTCAACATCAACAATTCCAGGAGTCTACAGCATCAGCAAGCTACATCTTTGAAATGGAAACCCATCCATTTGCATACACCTTCAAGGACAAATGGCATCAGTGTGGGAGGGAGAGGAGGTCAGAAGCTGTCTGCCTAATCCAATCTGTTGATGTGATGCACAGGCTCACAGAAACCAACCACACAACTGTTTCTCTGAGATTTCATGGAAACTAGCATTATTCTCAGCAACTGTTAAGTATTCTGCTTTAAAATAATCAGAGGGGGGGAAAAAAACAAGGCTTTATGCTTATATAGCTACTTGTCTTTGTGAAACTTCAGATTTCATGACCAGCAGCCTTGAGGAAAGTGGTTCAATACCTGCATGTGTTCAAAACCATTTTGAAGCAGGTTCAAACAAGGTTAAGCCCCAATAATGGCAGGTTTTGAACCTGGGTATTCCTCTTTCTTTTCTGTCTTCATGTTATAGTAGTTACAGTGGCAAGGTTCCAAGCAATACTGGCAGGAAAGCAGGCAGATGAAGTGAGGAGTGGATTTCTCAGCACACCCAGAAGTCACTGTGTTAGGATAGCTACAGGCTCTGGATAGAATTGTTCTAACCCCTCTGCTGTTAGGTCCTGAATGCCACTTTTGTGTGTTGCAGCTTACATTCACAGCCTTCCATGTTGAAAATCATCCTCTTTGTAAGTGGGACTCTGTTACTATCCTGAATGGTGGCTCTCCTGGGTCTCCTGTCATAGGAAGGTACTGTGGAAACACATCCCCTGGCACCATTCGGTCTGGCTCCAGCAAGCTCCTTGTCATCTTTAACTCTGATCACGCCATTCAAAGAGGTGGCTTTTATGCAACATGGACAGCAGAATCACTAGGTAAGAGCAAAATGCTGCTTCTGTCAGCTCTAAAATAGCAGTACCTCATGTCTGTGTAGCACTTTTCAACCACTAAATGAAACAGGATTCCTCCTCTTTATGTTTGCATCAAAGAACAAAAGAAATACATACCAACATCTGCATTCCTGAGAGAAACCAACCCTAAAAAAGTCAAGTATTAAACCAGTGATGTCTAATCTAACACAATGAAATCAAATTTGGACTGGTTTTGTACTTTTTAAGCCTCTCACTAGAATTTTCTTGGTATCTGTAAATCGATCCCATGCCCATTATCTTCCCAGCAGTGCAATCTATTGTCAGTGACTATGAGACATTTAGTTGCTTGAATAACAATTGTTTCAGGGTTTTATTTGGTTTAAACACTTAGAACTGGAAAGAGGCCAGCTTCAAAATAGAGAGGCAGGCTGAACTTCTCAAGCACTGTGACAACAGCCTAAACCATTCCATTTTCATGGAGATGTGGGTACACTTTTGAAGGTGGTACACATGCAGGATCGAATTGATGCGTGCTTGAAATCTGCCTTCCTTCTGTTGAAATTATCTTCTCTCTGCATTAAAAAAAATAAAAAGGTGTCTCACCACTTGCACAGCGTCCTTCAGGAGGTCTTTAAAGGCAAGGGTAGATGTGCTGGCTGGTGGCAGGACAGAATTCATTGTCTCTTCCTACCTCGACACAGAGCTGGCAATGTTCCCTGGTGTCATCTCTAGCTGCAAACCTGACTGATGCTGATCAGCTTTCCATCAGATAATGATCTAACAGTACTCACACAGACACAGTTGATGGAGTGTCTTCTTAAACATATCAATAGTCTGTGCTTGTGTGAATATACACTGTCACTTGAGCAGGTGATGATCAGTGTTCCCTGTTGTCACTGGCATTTCACCTGCAAGGAAGGCCACTGTTCAGGATGTTGTAGACACTAGCACACACATGCAATGTGTGTAGTCAGTATTCTCTCTGTGAAAAGAGATATATTTTTTTTTCTATACCTAGTTTCCTTTCCTCAACTTTCCTCTCATTTGACCACTGAGACTACATGGGTTTCCATTCTGCATGGGTGAGCAAAACGTGGCCTCATGTCCTTCTAAACTCAACTGCCGTTTCTAACATAGAAGAATGAAAAGAAATCTTCATTTAAAGGTGTTATATACTTTAACTAAGAGGAAAAAAGTAGAATAATATAAACCTTTTTTTGCTCTTTATTCTTTTTACTGCATCATCTCTGAAATAAGAATGGGTTGATAGTACTGTACACATAGCCCTAGTAAACTATTCTTGGCATAGTATCTGCAAGTATGTTTCAAATTAAGTAAACTTATTATGTATAAGAACATGAGCTGCCACAGAGCCATGACCAACTGTTCCCTCTCATAAATGAATCTGTTAACAATTTTTAAGGCATGTTTTTCAACCCTCTCCATAATCCCACTGAGATCCGCAGGGATGCTGGGGCTGGAGGAGAAGTCATGATTTTGCCTTGGGTAAACGGCTGCAGCTTGAAAAGATTCACATGGAAATGCAATATTCACATGTTACAGAGTGAGATAATAGAGGATTCAGCAGTAGATGGAGATTTCTTCCCTAGGGTGCTTTTCTGAATGGCTGTCAGTGGTGCTGTGCATGCTGTTGAGTAAGGGAAGGAACCTGCACAGTCTTGGGAGAACCTCCTAGTTGATATATTTCTAACCACCCTCTCTCTAAACAATACTCACTTGTAATTGTCAGGAGGATAGAGGTAGATCAGATTAAAATGGTATGAACTGGCAAGGAGAAGAAGCTTGTGAAGAAAAGAAAGTCTCTCTTTGCACTTTGTCTCCCTGCTGCAGGGATGGGAGAGGGGAAAATTGTTAAAAGAGGGGTAAATGAAGTTTGAATGGGGGGTGTCAGGGCTTTCCTCCCTCACTGTTACAGCTACAGAGTCAAGCAGCTATTCAAAGCTAAGCCCAAGAGGAAACATTTGAACACTTCTCACATCTGTTGCTGTTTTTTTCCAGGATGTGGTGGAATCATTCATTCAGATAATGGAATGATCAAATCTCCTCATTGGCCTCAAAACTTTCCCATGAACACCAGATGCACATGGACCATCATTACACATGAAAGCAAACATTTGGAGATGAACTTCCACAGCAACTTCCAGATTCCAGATAGCAGTGGAAGCTGCCAGAGCAGTTATGTGAAGGTAAAATATTTGTCATTAAGTCATCAGAGCAGTGCTTTAAATTGTCATGATTCCAGAATACAGTTTTGAAATATTTACAGTTAGGATTTTCCAGGTACACAATGAATGAAATATAAACTGAAGTCCTTGGACCAATACAGTCAATTTTTCTACATGTCTTGGGAACTAGCTTGTATATATTTCTAATTTTTATCATTTTTTGAGGTTCCACCTCCAGCAGGGTCCCATCACCCTGCATGTTGTCCTCAAAATGAAAAATATTTTAGAAGTGCATATTTTTTCAGAGCCAGGAAATAATGAGAGAATGTTTAGAAATGAAAAGACCTTTTCAGTTACATCAGTGAGTAAAAAAGCAGGAATGTGACACTGTAATTCTACAAAACTTCTTTATAACCTTATTAACTGTCCAAGTTGTACTACTAATCCTTTTTTTTTAACCTCAAAAGACAAAGAGAGCATTCTTATCTTTCAGAGATTGTCAAGAGCCACTTGTTTTCAAAGCAATAGAATGGAGTGGACATGCTTTGAATTTTTCAGTGCCTTTTTTTTTTTCTCAGGCATTTGGCATATGTTCAGTGGTTTTGTGCTCATTTTCTCCACAGCAGTGCAACTCCCACTTGAAATAAAGGGCAAACATAATTTGACAACATGTAGGAAGATTTGGGCAGCTGTACATCTCATCTATACTTACTAACTTACAAACCAGAGTTGCAGTCATTTTTTAAGGCTGTGGAAAAAAATATACTATCAGATTTGTTTTCTTCTAGACAGTTCCACTGATTAATTATGTTACAATAAATTTCACTAATATGAAAGTCTTAATGCCATTAATGCGAAGCTGCTTTAATTTCAAATTTCTGAACTGAATTTCAAATTCCTGAATCAAAACTATGAAAAGTTTTGAAAGTTTCTTTCTATGTAAAGAAAAATCTGAAATTTTAACTGATGTCCACCTCCATTTCTGAATGTCCAATCTGAGATGTATGAAGGTGCTTGCATGAAAAAGTGTGGGACAGGTGTAAGTTTTCTTCCATTCATTCCAAGCTGAACAGCCAAAATGGAATAATCCCAAATCAATAGTGACTTTGCAGAATCTTGGCCAGGCCACAGACTGTTTCTGTTAATCCTCTGAGCATCCATTGCCTCAGACCCCTGGTCAGATGGATGAGGTGATGATTCACATGTCTACACTTACAGACTAACCCTTGGCTAAACCTTTTTAGGATGATTTCTGAGAGCAGTCTCAATTTCATATGGTTATTCTAGTTTCACTAAAGTTCTTTAAAACAAATAATTAAAAAAAAAAAATATTAGTTTTTAATATGATTTTGGTATAAAAACCTGTTTAAACACATCAATACAATTAAATTTATTATTAGAGGAAAATTTTTTTTCTTATTTTCTTAAAGCAGATACTTAAAATCCTTGACAATAAACATACTGATTCAGGAAATTATTTAAGCTCTCAGAAGCATCAAACATGCTTATGATTCATTATATATGTGTATTGAAATTCAGTACTTAAACTGAAAACCTCAAGTACAAAAGTAATTTCTTGAAGTGAGTTTCATTAAATACCTAAAGCTGCATGTGCTTCTAGAATGCATGGTTTGATTGAATTTAAATTGACTATTGGCAATTGAAATAACATGTTTAAAATGTATTTTTAATATTACAAATATATATATAATTTCCTTAACTCTCTACATTATTTGATACTTGTCATTGAACAAGAGAATGCAACATAATAAAAACAGGAATTAATTTTTATCAGCAAGACTAGATATTAAGAATCCAGATCTTCCAGTTTGATGCCTCTATATTATCCTAGCATGATAACTTTGGGGTTTTTTTGACTTATGAATAATATAAACATTGTATTTAATAATTTATTGTATATCTAGGTATTCGTATTCCTTGGGTATGTGGAGATAAATTAGCAGAGACAAAATGGAGATAGGTAATGAAGTGCATGCAATGCTTTTCTCTGGTTCCTTGGACCTAATCTACATTGGCTGTGCTACCAGCAGAGGTTTAAACAACTTACCTGCAGATGCCTTTCAGAGGTCCCTGGCAACCTACATTATTAACTGTGGTTCACTCCTTGGAGAAGTCTTTTTGTCTCCACTGACTGTAGAGTGAATTGCGTGTGATTAACTCCAATTTCTTTAAGATTCAGTGGGAGATTAATCCTACCCTAATTCCATGAAAGAACAATTACATTATAATTCCTGGTGGGTTCCCACAAACTACATGGACTTTGAAGGCACTAAACCATTTCCAATCTGTGTTTGTCAGGTGTGGAGAGGAAATGATGAAGATGAAACAGCTTTGTTAACCACAGGATGTGGAAGTTCAGCTCCTGATCCTGTTATTGCTCCAGACAATGTGGTAACTACAGTATTTCAGTCTCAGGATGCTCCTGGACCAGGCTTCTCTGCATCTTTCCTAAGCAGTAAGTAATCCAGGTGGATGCCCTGTTAGTCCATTTTGGATTATGCTTTTGAAGCCAAGAGTTTCCTTAGTGCACACAACGGAGCTACTACATGTTCCAGTCTTGAACTTGCAAAGATTCTCTAGACACCTAGCATTCTATAGTTGTTCTTAGCCACCTTTTCTTTCTCACTTTGCTGAAAATAAATGTATAAGCTTCAAGTTGTAGGAATTTGTTTCTCTGCAGTTAAACTGGATAGAAGCTAAAGCTATAATCTTTAAAAGGAAAAAGTATCTGCTACTCCTTTAGAATTTTTATCTCCTGTTCTTCCTTTCCAGGAGCTTGCTGAAACTGTAGTATTCAGCTCATACTCTTCACATAAATTGTTTTCAGGAGAAAAAAATTATTTCTCACCACCTGCTCTGGCCTTTGCTTTGCTATATTTGCAATTCTTGTAGCTCAAGTGGCACTTCTTGTGTGGGCCTCTCCAATTCTTTGTGATGGTCATATCCACCAGAAGTGTAGGAGGTAGTGCTCAATTGCAGTTAGTTGTTTGGGTTTTTTGGAGGGTGCTGCCAAAGGAAACCACTTTACTGGATTCGGATTAAAACAGTGAGAAATTAAGTGCATAGAGGAAGACTATTGAAATATATATAGCATTCTGAATTAAAACTGCATTTGGCTGCACTCATGTTGTCAGCAACACCTTACAACCTCTTAGTGGAGACAATTCCAGGCAACATATGCTTGTTCCTAACCTTACACCAGCATTTCACTGTGGACTGTACTCTTTAAAGCTTGTATCTTAAAATAAAACCTCAGGGCCATGCAAGTCATTAGGAATAAAAGAAGCTCCATGAAAATGAACAGTCCATCCCATTCAATTCAGTTGCACTATGTACTAAGGGATTTTGAAACGTGTGGGCTCCAAATCCATAAGAACAGCACTGCTGTGTCCTTCTGGTCAGTGGGCTGAGGGGCTATGGCCTGGTTTTATCCAAGACACCTCAAATTCCTCTGTGAGGTTGTAGGCAGGAAGAACCCCTGTTTCCCAAGAACACTGCTCTGTGTGTATGTAAGACCTAATTTTGCCATTGTGAAATACACTGCTCTTCCTGGATTTTGAACCAGCCTCAAGGATCAATGAGATCCTTGTGTATATTACTGTTTTTCTCA
This sequence comes from Ceyx melanurus, assembly GCA_024611195.1. Taxonomy (NCBI): domain Eukaryota; kingdom Metazoa; phylum Chordata; class Aves; order Coraciiformes; family Alcedinidae; genus Ceyx; species Ceyx melanurus. The sequence goes on from JANHGL010020288.1 coordinate 17,739, forward strand.
CTGCAAAAGCAGCAAGATGTTATCACTTGGATTGTAACTGTAATCTTTCTGTTTGCAGGATGTGGAGTAAATTTCACCAGCCCTACAGGTCGCATCATCTCTCCTAACTACCCTAGTCAGTATGATAACAACTTGAACTGCAGTTACATCATAGATCGGGGACCACGGGCACTCATCATCCTAGAGTTTGAGACTTTCCACTTGGAAGGTAACTGTTCTTCCTCATTTCAGCATGTACCATGAAGTGTAACTTCTTGCTTGAAAGCATACAAGTCTTCTTATCATGGAAGGCTGGTTTAATTTGCTGGTCCATTCTGAAAATCATTTGCAGAGACTGTTTCTAGGGTTCAGTTTTGTATCACTGAAGGCTTCCAGAAAAGTGAAGATAGATCTCACTTGTCAAATATATTGGAGAGATGAAGCTGGAAATTTGCCATGTGGTTAGAATATGACTGATGATGGCCAGTTTGGGTCTTATTCTTGCTTTTAAATTTTTATTTTTTTTTTTTAATTGAACCTTAAAATGCTTTTTATCTTAGGTTTTCTTTTAGCTTAAGTTACAGAAATTCTTAATGTAGAAGATATTATTATTCAGCAGACACAGTAAACATCAGGCTCAATCAGATGATGCCAATTTTGACACCTCTATGAGTACATTACTGATCTGTATTCTGTACATGGATTCACTTAATTTATAAATGGGTTAAAGCTTTTATCATTAAGAAGATTAAAGCAAAGATAAAAGTGATACAGACATAGTAATAAACATAGACCTGAGAAATATAAAAATATGATACTTTTTGCAGGGTAATTTCCTCCTTTATTGTTGTAGGCTTTTTTAGGCTACACAAAGTAAAAGTCCTCATGTCACATGGAAGAAATGAACTGTGGGCATGAGCTAAAGGACAGATGAAAGTTATCAGGAAGTATGACACAATCCACTAGCTGATAATAAATATTTTTCACTAAATCTTAACATACAACTCTGTAGCAAAGAGAAATTCACTGGGTTTAAATTGGAAGAAGATTGAAACCAGTATCTTGAAAAATATGCAAAGTGAAACTTACTCAGCAATTCCACTGAATATGTTTAGCATATGTGCATTAGGGTTTCCAGAATGAACTCCTTTAGTTCTTTTGCAAAGACAAGACAATGTTTGGTAGCATCTGTTAAAAACATTTCTAGCTATTCCATATGCAAAGAAGCATTGCATCTGCTAAGGTTGTTGCTGAGTGTGGCCTTTAAAAAATTTAACCATACTAGTACAGATGTTCTGAATTGGGTTTTTTAAGCTACATGTCCAATTAACATGATTTACTACCTCTCAAAAGAAATCCAATTTTTTTTTTCATGGTTGTTTAGTAATGAAATAAAGCATCTAAAGTAATGCCTGTAAGGCATACATCTCATTGACTTAAACTGGTTATCTTTTCCAGAAAATTAGAAGGCAGAAAGTAATTTGCTATGGTGTAGTGACACTGGTACAAAATGGAATGACTTCATGAGTTAGTCACAGATCTCTGCTGTAGAATATTTATGTTTTCAGTTATGATGAGATGCCTGTTCTGACTATAAAGAATGACTCCAAGTGAAGCAGTTAAACCACAGCAGTAATACAATGTTAGTATCTGAAACCAAATGAGCATGACATGCATGTACTCAATATTAAATATGTATTAAGCACTAAATAGAGCAAGTAACAGAGCACAAGAGAACTGGGGAAAACTGCATTTCTTGATTTTGTGATCAAAGCTTAATCTAAATTGGCCACTTCCCAGTAGGTAGAAAAATAGTTTCCATCTGATTTTGAGACCCTGAAAATAGACATCTCATTTAGATTATCATCTAGATTTATTTCCTCCTGTAACGAAGTGGAAAAGTGCTTTAAATTCAAAACCAAATGTGTCATGCAGGTGGAATGAATTGCCTTCTGAAGGCCTCCTTCTCTTTACCAGGATTATTACATAGAGGAATAGACAACAGCTTACACAAGATACTTAACATTTAGGCAGCAAAACATGGGGAAGTTTAACCCCGTGAATGGAGGTTGGCTTAGTCTCTGTAATTTTCTTGCAGCCTGAAGAATGTCTTTTCCTGTGACAAACTGAATATGGTTACAGAACCTCTTTTTTGATTTACCTGTTCCATGAAGTTGCAAAAGTTGTCACCTGCATTGTTGTGTTTGGTTATTTTAGAGAGAGCCAAAGAGACAGGGGTGAGTTTGTTTACTCAGACCCACTTCTGGGGCAGTGATAAATGTCATCTGCCTTCTATCCTCTCTCCTTGGATCAAAGGTCTACACAAATATAACAGCACCAATAAAAACAACATTAGACTTGCTATGCAGGAAATAATTAATCACATTCATCTTTTGCTCATCAGCTTTATTCAGATGAAAGTCCCTACAAATACACCTCTAGGACAGCTATAGTAGAGTGTTATTAAATGGGTGTAATACTCCTCAGGTATGAGTGAAACATCCAATCAAATCTGAGTTTGAAATCACAGATGATTAGGGGAAATGGATGTGAACCTCCTGCAATATCTACTTTTACAATTCCTTTGTATTTATACTGTGTCCTTACAAAACAGCTGCATTATGTTGACAACACATGGAGGTGAAAAATAACTTATTTCTCCTCTATCTATCTATCTATCTATCTATCTATCTATCTATCTATCTATTTTTCTATTTATTCATTTATTTGAAAAGCAACTGTAATTTTGCAATCTGGGATAAGGTCACATCTTTATTTTGGAGTTTTCTCTATCTGCTTTCTCAATCGTTACTAGGCAATTCAGAAAATAGACAAGTTTTGCAACAGATTATTTGAAAGAGGCTATATATATATATCTGAAAGATTTATAATTCCTTGCTTTCAAAATAGCATCTTGTGAAATGGATCTGGTTAATATATTGCATAGGAGTATATATCTGCATAATACTTCTCCTACATTATTAATTACTAAATGTATTACTGCTTATACCAGAAACTACTGTTATGAACAAAAAACTCATTATGTTCAGTTTTGCAAACTTTAAACAAAAGGGTTCTGCCTCAATACAAAAGGAATCTGTGGTTATGGACAGACAGAGATGGTTATTAGTGGTCAGATAGTATATTACTGATTAGACAGTTAGGGTCCCAAATTTGGTCAAGGTTTTTGTGCAGCCATTATATGAAATAAATGATTTTATGGAGAATAATGAGACTGGGCAGATACTCGTGCTAAATGGAAAGAAGACAACAAGGAGGCATATTTCAAAATGGAATGTAAGGAAAACTGAAGCTCTTATAATGTGAACTTCAGAGGAAGGGGTCAATGTATCAGCACTGAGTGGTACCAAGAGATGATAAATAGAGTGCAGAGAGATAACAAAAGGTCTTGACAGCAAGTAGATGCAGCAGCTCAGAGAAAGAGGAATATGTTCATAGTGTCAGGCCAAATAATTGGTCTCTCTAGCAGCATTTTGAAGAAATGGTGTCAAGGCTCAAGGAACTAATGGTACAGTATCCATAGTACCCAACTATTCATCCAGATAGAGCCATGTGGAAAGGTAGGAAAGTTTATCTTAAAGATAATAACTGGAAACACTTGACAATATCTCCATCTAGACTGGATATGAAGACTAGAGAGATCCAAATTATAGACATAGACCTGATGAGGGTAGGTAAAATGATGAGGCTATAAAGAAAAAAGATGCAAGGGAACCTGGTGGAGGGAAGTTCTCCTATTGAATGGTTTTGCTGAGAGACAGAAATAAGATTTTAGTCCAGAGAGAAAGAGGCCTGGAGGAGGGAAGCAGACTTATGGGGTCATCAACATGGAGATAGAAGTTCCATTTCTCTTTATAAATGAGATTATACAGAGCTAATGTGAAGATAAAGAGAGAAAGACAGGAGATGTCTCATTGAATCCTCATGGATGAATTGGAAGAGAGAACATTAATACCAGAAGGATGAGCAGAAGCTCTTAGTAGACAAGAGTTTATGAAAAAAAATTAAAAAATAAATAGTGCCAATGTGAAAAGTGCCTATCAGATCACAGGGGATGTGGGGCTAAGAAAAGATCTCTGGAAACTTGTGAAAGTTGTTCTAATGTAGTGCAAGGGACAGAAATTGCTCTAGAAAAGATCTAACGTGATAGAATTGGAGGAAATTAATACAGAGAAAAATCACTGATGATGTGCTATGTATGTGTAGGGGTTGGAAGTATGACATGAGGAGACAGAACACAGAGACTGGGAGTTGTTGACCAAATAATGCATTTAGTATGGGGAGAAATTAAGGAAAAGTGCAAAGAGAATGAGTTACAGGATAAAGATCAATCATCAGTCCTGACAGGATTCATGAGTAATAAATCATATTGGCCCAAACAATGAGGATTCACAACTAAAAATTAAGCCTTCTGCTCACAATCCTCTGTTGATATTTGATCTTCTTATTCTTCCCAGTGCAGCAGTTCAAAACCACTTGTAATGGGTATTGTGCACCTTTGCTTAGCTGAGAAATGCATTTCACTTCATGCCTTTCTCCAGAGTCTTTTCAGAAAGGACCTGAGTTCCTTTCTCTAATCTTTTCCATTCTGAAATTTCACTTGGCTCCATTTCATATTTTTAAAAATTTCTTTCTGATAATGTTTTTTAGTGGCACCAAATTAGCAAGTATTCTCAGGATAAGACAAGAAGAATATTTTAAATTATTAACAGTGTAATCTGATGTGGCTCATTGTTTGAGCTTAGTTGCTCTTACTAGAGTCAAGCAAACACCATATTACCCTTTTGACATCATTGTAAAGTATTTTAGAATACGTTGTCTTCATTGAGAGAGAAGGAATTTTTCAATTAAAATTGAAAAAAGAAATGGGGAAAAAAAAAACCTAGAATGCTACATTCCCCATTTCTGTGTTTCTTAGTGCTTCTGAATAGGCATAGACATTTCCTCAGCAAGCTGATGAGATCTTGAGATCCTGGAATGTAAAATAATACAAAATTTTATTCTCAGGCAAGGTTTGTATATTCTTGTACTTAAGTAAATGACACGGAAATTATGCTGCTAACACTTCTTCATTATATTTCCATGCAGCCCCAGCACTCCTGAGCAGAATTTGTCTTTATGATGGAGTAAGCATCTTCAGTGGGAAGAGGGTTACCCCACATCCCCTCATCACACTCTGTGGTCATGAGCTGCCTGCTCCAGTCAGTGTCTTTGGCCCTATGCTGCTCAACTTCTACACTGACTCTGACATTGCTGCCTTTGGATTCCAGGCAAGATACAGAGCCATTGGTGAGTAGCCACTGTTCTGTGCTCTAGGTGGTGGAAATATTCTGTCTGGATAGTGGTTCAGTATAGGAAATGTTGCACCTCATTTTGAGAATACCTTAGATGAATGTAGATGGTTCATATTCCCTCTGCACTTGCCCCAAAGAGCTCTCAGGTAAGGACATGGATGGTTTGATGTGTGTTGTAACTGATTGGTACATTATTTCACAATTCTCATGGCAAGATGCTACTGGGACCAAGAACTAAAACACTTTTCCTTTGCTGTAGAAAAGAAATGCAGCCTATTTTGACACACTTTGGTCTTTTTTTTTTTCTTTTGGGGGATGGTGGGGCATTGGCTTGGGTTTTTATGTGTTTTGGGTTTTTTTTACAACATTTAATGAGAAACATCACCACATTATTTGAGTTCATTTCAAAGATTTTATCATATACAGGAGAATGGTCTGATTCTCAGTTATACTAAAAAGACATTATACAACATGGCAACCAAAATGAGATTTTTAAATGGACCCAACTATATGCCTCCATGTGATGACCCTCTTGCAGTGCCAGGTATTAATGTAAATAAAAACTGGAACATAGATGTATTTTTATTTTTTAATCAATAGTTTCACCATTTTTTGTCACTCACGTGAGATCTCTTTAGTTTTAAAGGGGAAAATTTATATTAGAAAAAGAATTTTACAACTGAGATTAAAAATTATAGCTGCACAAATATACATACCCCAGAAGAATAATTTTATTTTCAAAACCAGTTTTAATATTTTCTAGGTTTAAGTTGAAGACGCAATACTTTGTTCTTTGAAAGCTTCATTTTCTAACTGCAGGGAAAAGTGTGAGTTCTTCACTTTGGTATTTCCCTTAAGGCATTGCTCATGTTCAAAGCCACAGAAGGCCAAATTCTTGATATAAAATGAATGGCCTGATGCAGATCGGGTAGAGGGAATGGCACTGAGAAATGACAATGTGTGGTTGGTTACTCATGGAAAAGACCTTCATAACTCACTCAAGTCAGTTGCTGCTATCCAGCTTGTGACTTCTGACATTTGAGAAAGTTGACTGCAGCCTTATTAGCTTGTTGTGTACAAAGCAGATTCTAGCAATTAACATTCCTCTTCCCTCTAGTTGTATTGTTTGCTGGAAAAAAAAAAGAGAAAAATAAAAAGGCTTCCCCCTCTTAGTATAGAATAATGCAGGTTCTTTATCCTCTCCACACCACTTTATCTGCCAGTGCTGCAGGCTGCCAGCTGAGGAGCCAGGGGCTCTCTGTCCAGCAGCACCCTGTCAGGACTGCCTTTGTTAAGGTGGCAGCCTGGGCAGTGTCCTTTGGAACATGAAAAGCTGTGTGTGGCTTTAAGCTGTTTATCAACAGGGCGCAAGGAAACGGCTTTTGCCAAGTTAAGATTATAAAATAAAGGCTGAAGCTAACAATGGAGATTAGAATTGGTTTTATAATCGTTTCTGTTCCCTCAAGCACTGAAGCTGGGAACAACCATTAGTCACATCAGCATCCGTGCTGTGACAACCTGAGAAGCCAAGCAGTTGTCTTTGGTTCACAGCTACAGAGCTGAACGTGCTCCTCAGCCACAGAGCAATATGCAGAGTCCCATGGCAGTCACCTCCAGCTGATGGTGATTCCTAGCACAAGGAGCAGTCCCCAGGATTAGTGACACCCAAACTACTCTCCCCCTCTAGTCTGCACTGGTGAGACCCCACCTGGAATACTGTGTCTAGTGCTGGGCACCCCAGTTCAGAAAAGACAGAGATTGACTGGAGAGAGTCCAGCACAGGGCACCAAGCTGCTGAAGGGAGTGGAGATCTC
>JANHGL010020294.1:0-24591 GCA_024611195.1 Ceyx melanurus
CGGCAGGCACAGAGGGGCCGAGCTCTGTGAGCGGCGGGAAGCCCCGAGGGCTGGGATCTGTGAGGGGAGGCCCTGAGGAGCTGGGATATGTGAGGGGAAGCCCCGAGGGCTGGGAACTGTGAGGGGAGACCCTGGGGGGCTGGGATCCATGAGCGGCGGGAAGCCCTGAAGGCTGGGATGTGTGAGGGGAGGCCCCGGCGGAGTCGCCAGCAGCAGTCACTCCCCGTCTCTGCTTTTTTCAGGGGCTTCTGAGACTTTTTAAACACGTCCCGTATTTCTTGCAGTGCCGTTCGCAGGAGCCCTCCCCGCCTCCCGCAGACCCCGCCCAGCGGTAAGCTTCCCTCTTCTCCAGCCTCGCTTACAAATTACTGTCACATTAGTGCTGGTTGTTATCAGTGACCTTCCGCGTCCATTCATGGGGAGGGGTGAAGCACCTGTTTCAGGAGTAACCTTCTGTCCCCGTGTACAGGGAAATGCAGCTAAGGAATGAGTCATCTCATAGCATAAAGCCTAACAGGATTTGGAAAGCTGAGAATCTAGATCAGATAGTGGAAGAGTGGTGAGAAAGTTCAGTGCCCCTCTGACCTCCAGCACTGTCTTTCACATGAACTGTGGAAACCTTGGTGTTGCAGTTATTCTGATATCCAGCCCCAGCTGGTGACAGAGAACACCATCCTGGTGTCACAGGGTCCCGGCACAGCCCAACTGAGCATAAGACTCCAGTCAAAACCAAGTGGAGCTGGATGCAAGGCACAGGTATCTGACACAAGGGTCAGCTGCTCTCAAGCTACAATTAACACCCTCCTGGCTGGGGCAGCTGAAGCCACTGCAGAGAAACAATGTACATAAGACCGAGTAACAAAGAGGGAAGCTCAAGTGGACTTTATTATAGTTATTCTAACATACCAGGTCATCAGTGCACTGCTTCTTATCTCATTTCTCAAATTCAAGGTGAGCAGGCAGCTGCTGAAGTCCTAGGACCAGCTCTTTGCACATTTAGAATGTGTAATGTGGGACATCTTTGAATCTTACGGAACATCCTTGAACAATACCAGGCAGAACTGGGCCTAGCAGCTTCTTCCAGCCCTGTGTGGTATTTGAAAGAAGTGTTACAGATACCAAACATCTTTCATAAAATAAGTGTTTGAGAAGTGCTAACAGGGTGGTTGGATACAGATAACCGATTTTGTCATCACATTTAGAGTACTTAAAAATCCATTCTATTCCATGATCTGGAAACAGTCCTTGAAAACTTCATTATAACACTATTTCTTTATTACAAATATTTACATGCTATATGTTAGTGGAGCTTTTATTTCCAAACTTTGACAATTCCATCCCTTGATGCAGTTACTATAAACCCTTGTGTGGTCTGGAAAGTTGCAATATCTGTGATAATATCATGATGTCCAACAGGGAGAGACTCTGGACCCTTCCGTGGAGCCTCATCAGTGGGACCTAGTTTTTGCTTGTTTTGAATTTCCTGTACAAAAGAGAAATATTGTTCAGAGATAGGAAACATTTGCAAAGGGGAATTATCACATGTAACAGATTGTAAGAAGATTGAAAAAACCTCTTAAACCAACCCAAAATCTTCCACCCATTGATGTTTTTCTTGGGATTACTTCTTGGTTCATTTCATTTCATCATGCACAGCCTAAGACTTAAGCTGAACTGACATTACAGTTCTATGACTAGGGAAAGGATGTTTTTCTCTCATATTTATTTCAATGACATCAATATTTTATAGTCCTGGGGGAGGGGGTGAAGCTACAGCAACACATCTCAACTTCCCAGGGCTTCTATAAAAACTCATTCCATAGCATGAGTGCAATTAAGAACTTAACTAAAACACTGATAGCATAGTGCATAGACAGACCTCACTGAATTGTGACTTTTTCTAACAGTCACCTTTGAAGTAGCATTTATTCCACTGCACTGAAATGAAACATTGTGCTCTTCAACACCTGCCTGGTTCAAAAGTCACTCTGAAGAATGTAATAAAAACTGCAGAGTTCTGCTACCATATGGTTTTGGTCCCAATATATCTCACAATGCCTTGCAAAGATCCTACGTGAAAGATATTCCAAAGGTTGATCAAAATGAAAGGTGTTAAGACACTAGATTTTGATAAAAATATGACTCTGGCTTCTGCATGCATTATTTGGTAAGTCTCGTTCTGTCAAAACTGACTTTTTTTTTCTTCTAAAAGAAAATCCCATGGCACTACCCAAAAGGCCAAGCAGATGAAACAAGACCAGGTACCTGAACCACCTCTGTGCCTTCGATGATCTTCCTGTAGTAGGAAACAGATGGGCAATTGGAACTTCCAGCAACAACATAGGATCTCTCAGGGTAGGCCAGATCCCAAAACCTAGACAAAGAAACCAGACCAAATTGAGATATTAAATTTCATCAGCAGAATACAGCTGTTTAAGAGATTATTTTTCCTAATGAGGGCACAGCTGCTGTGTGCTTTCTACACTTGGCAGGAGCCAGCGATGCAGAGAAAACAACTCCAATACAGCTTACACAGGTAGTGTTTTCTTTCATGCAGACCCTCAAGAACTCCACAGAGGGACACACTGCATTTCAAGGAAGCAGAGTTCTGCATTGCTGCCCAACTAACTGATGCTTAATGAGCACAGCTTCAGCATGGCTGGTTTGACTTCTTGGCCCTTAATAGTGCACAATTCAGTACAGCAGCAGGGGTGGAGGGGAAGGTGTTAAAGAAAAATGGTGCTGATTTTATTACCTTATCTTCATGTCTGAGCCTGCTGTCAGTAATATGGGATTTCCAGATGCTGGACTACAGTATATTCCATGGATGCTGTTAGAAGAAGGCTAGTAGGGAAAAGAGATATACAAAAACAAGTTATCACCAATTGCAGTTGCCATGCTTCACAGAGGGAAAGCATTCTTTACCCCATCCATCCATCCATCCATCCATCCATCCATCCATCCATCCATCCATCCAATTTATAAACATTTCTGACAAATGCCAGGTTACTTTGTTAACAGTCCATATATCAGTATCTTAAAAGTAAATAGCTTCTTTTTATTCCTTATGTTTCTCAGCAACACAACAGATTTAATTCTCCATAATGCTTTTTTGGAAACTCAGCAATTAACATTCTCAGTGATGGTGAACAGGAAAGATCATTTCTAACAGAACCAGCAGGTGAATCATGCTGAAGGACACTGGATGTTTATGCTCTGAAGGCATCAGGGGACAGACCCCTAACAGAAATCTAGCTTGAATCACAAGTTCCTTGTTGTGCAAAGTGTGTGACCAAAGTGCACGCAACCCACACATACAAATTTGAGTTTAGGGAGATTCCAGATCTGCATTTACAACAGTTAAAGAAGCAGCTGCTGTTATTTTTGTGTATGTATTTGTGTTTTAAGGAAGATAACCCAAGTAATCTCTTCCCCAGTTAACTCACTCCTTGAAGGAGAGCCACTTCGTGCTTTAAACCAGCAGCTCAGTGTAGTGGCATTTCTATCACAGACAGAACCTACCAAAGAGCAGAGGCCTACAGAAGTACACACAGCCTCAGAACAGCAAGCCCCGCACCACCAATATTGGTGTCACCCTGATCTTTACAGGCTTGACTGGCTTTGGGGCTTTCCAAGAACTGGACCGGCTGCAGCACGCGAGTGCTACAAGTGCAAGCCACAGATGGTGGAAGCTGCCTGGGAAGATGCCAGGGAAGATTCAGGTTACCCTGCTGTTCTACACAGGAGATTACATTTCAACAGCAAAACAATTATGGTGCCAAAATCAACCGCAGGGCAAGTTCCCGGCGCCAGACTGGCAGGGCCATGGGACAGGTGACTGTAGGCACAGGTGGAGCCCCCCCAGAGCAGACCTGCAGCTCGGACAGGGGTGGTGCGCTGCTGGCCCACAGCGTGAAGCGTCGGTCACCGGTTTCCATATCCCACATGGACACCTCGTTGTTGCCTTGAACAGCTGCAGAGACATTGCCAGGGCAAACACACACAATGAGTCAGTTGGCTCCCACCAGCTGCCTTCTACTGACATAGTGCAGAGGGGATGGACACACGGACACTTGCCACAGCTTTTGTCTCAGTCTTGCTTCAGCAGCAAAGTCATGCACGTGTTTTGTTGGGTTTACTGCTTAGTAGAAGCTTCACTAAAATGATTCATTTTTAAATGAAACCTGCTTTAATCTCCAACCCTTTTAAGAAGTCATTAACCCTCAGTTTCCTCCCTAGATAACAACCCATCCTCCTCTGAGAAGAATGGATGGTCTGCTGAGCATGGTTGGTCTGTTCAGCATGGTCAGCAGGGACTTTGGAAATTACTCCTGGGCAGGTAAGACAGCAGGCCAAAGTTACAGAATCCAGGAGCCACTGTCATGTTCCCAACACCCATGTTTAATGTGGACAGGGAAAGAATTCTGTCCAAGGGATTGTTGACAAGCCTGGCAGTAACCTAGCACACAAGGGCTTTTTAACAGTATTCCAAAGTTGTGAACTTTGTCACTCATTTTTTTTTTAGCAGGGAGAAAAACTAGAAAGCACAGAGAAGCTTGTTTTATTTCTCTGTTGTTTTGGGGTTTTTTCCAATAAATGTTTTATCTCCCAGGGTGGTTAACAACTAAAATAAGTGAAGCCTAAGAAGCAAAGAAATAGGAAACTCAAATTACTCTCATTTTACAGCAACTTTATCAACACACAATTCTTCCCACACCACCTCCATGATTCTTTTTTTTTTCTTTTAAATTTGAAAGAGCCAAGAGCAGCACAGTGGCAACATAATGATGAACCTTCCCTTCTTCCCCTCCCCAAGCAAAGCACAAAAAAACCTCAACCAAAACAACTTCCCTCAGGGCTTGAAGCAGAGGCTGAAACAGAAACTTAGTCCCCACCTCTGCCAGCTGTGAGGTGAGGTTAAGGAATCTTTTACCTGCAATCACCCAGGACTGATAGACAGGATGCATCAGCAGGCGCCTGATTCGGGCCTTGGAAGGATGAGAGTGGCTGGAGATGGGCAACTGGAACCTCATGTCCCAGCAAGCCATGGTGCCATTGCTTGTTCCTGGTGAGAGAGAGCTCCCCATAGTCAGAGGGATTAACAGGGGTTTGCCCATATCCTTGTGCTTTGTTTCCAGGGGCTGGACTTCAGCCTCAAACACTTAATGGGCAGAATACTTCCCACAAATAAATCAGGAGGTATTTCTCTCCTCTGAGAACCCATATTCTAGTCAAATCAGATCAAGCAAAAGCCTGAACTGCAATTCCTGTAAAAGAGAACTCTAAGGAGCAGAAGGGAGAGGAGAAGCTAACAAGGAGTAGAGGCTTACCAATGCACAGCCAGCACTGGTGTATGTCCACAGCAAATGAAGTGATGAGGCCTAACTTCAAATCATGCTTCAGTGTCCAAGCGTTGCTGCTAGACCTCAAATCCCATCCAACCAGGGATCCGTTAACAGTACCATAAGCCAGCACTGACTGGGCTCCTGAATTGAAGTGATGCATATCTACCACACAGCCATCATCCTTCAGATCTAAGGACCTGGGTTAAAACAATAAACTGATTTACAAACAGACAGGACTCCAAGGATAAGACTGCTTCCAATAGCTAAAGCTGAGCCATGTTTCCCTCTTCATGTCACTTCTCAAGGCATTTGCTAGAAACAACCTTCCCATTTTAGTACATTGCAAACATAAGCACAGCTCTGTGCTCCAGGTCTCCCAGTGTGTTTGGCATTTCTCTCCCATTCTTATTGCACGTCCACCAGGTACTTGACTACCCAGAGTTTACAGGCAGGAACACCTCTCTCCATGTGAAAGGGTTGTCAGGCACTGGAACAGGCTGCCCAGGGAGGTGGTTGAGTCACCATCCCTGGGGGTGTTTAAAGCTGTATAGATGTGGTGCTTGGGGATATGGCTGAGTGGTGGAGTTGGCAGAGTAGGGTTAATGGTTGGACTCGATGATCTTAAAGCCTTTCCCAACCTTGATGTTTCTATGAAGGCTCAGCCAGAACAAGAGCAAATCAAGGGATCTAATCGAGTAATAGTTTCAGCTCTGTGGGGAGACTTAGCTGCTCTGAGTACACACCTGCTTTGTATTGGATGAATTTTAGGAGATTTAGGGAGCTTGGAAGTTTCAATACTAAGAAGCTGGATGGCACCGTTATCCGAAGCTATAGCCAAGTAGTGTGAGCCCTGGCAGAATGTCAGTGTCTTCACGTGTCCTCCAATGCGGGAGTATGTCAGAATTGATCTGGACAGGGACCCAACACAAACAAAAAAGAATATTGTTATGGCACTTTAAAAAAAAATCAAAATGACTTCTCTCAAACACAAACCAAAGGCTCTTGAGAGAGCTCTGAAAATAACATTTTCTAGGTGTTACATAATCAGAAATCAGCAGAGCCTGTGTTGCCTCTGCAAGCTTAAGTCTCCATCTTTGAGCCTCCAGGTTATGACAGTCTCCAGCTGCAGCAACACACATCTGCCCACCAGTAAAACAGAAGCCTAACCTAGGTCTGTATTGTAGCAGCAGAGCATCCCACACCACCTGTGTCAACACACCATACAGCTTTCCTGCCTCCAATGTCAGTGGGTGAGACAGTTGAGCATAAAGCTTTGTTCCAGAAACGCTGAGATGGCTTTAAACAGCAGCACCAGAATATATTTATGTATAGAAATTAAATCCAAAAGCCTGTAATTACTGTAACTGCAAGGCAGTCTCTTTGCAAGCAATATTTTTTCTTTTATTGACTAACTGAAACAGCAGCCTGATATTTTACAGCCGCATGCCAAGAGGAACTGAACTCACTATTTCATGACCGCTATCTCTGGCACATCCACAATCGATTCATATTTTTCTACCCACTCTACTTCATTTTACACTCTAAAACAGTAATCCCCAAATCCCATGAGTTTTCAAGCTACCTGGTTGTAGTGGTTTTTCCTTCCATTTTTTGGCTGTTCCAGATCTTCACTGTGCCATCATTTGAGCAGGTGGCGAAGATGGAGTGTTCATCAGAGACCCGAATACGGTTCACCGCAGCCTTGTGCTCGTGCAGGTGAGCCACCAGCAGTCCTTTGGGACGCCATCCTGCAGGGAGAACAGAACTGGGAAGTCTGGTGTTGACTTCATAACCTAATTCGGAACATGACAATCTCCCTGACCCCATTCACCAGCAGCTGTACTGGGACAGAGTTGTCACAGCGGCAAAGCACAGAAGTCACTGAGAACACAGAGCTGAAGCACTTCAAAGGCAAAAGCCAATTTGCTCAATTCTGAACTGATGCCTGTTGGCAGATCTGGGTACAAGATTTTTTAGGTGGGTTCCATGTACATTCAGTGAAATTACAAAGAGCCCTTCTGAGCAGGTTTGTAGAGATACCAGTGCACAGTTCTGCTACCAGCACACAGATTGCTGTGCTGCAAATCCAATCCCATAAGCACCCAAAACACACATCATGAGCAACACATTGAAACAGGCTGAAGTTCCCACATTGTCTTTCTGTGCTTGAAAAGCTCAGCCCTACATACCCAGTAAAATAACAGCTCTTCCAAATCCCTTATACAATTTATCCCAGTCTTCCAAAAAGAACTTTGGGAGCTGAGCTGCCACAAAATAAGTATTGCCACCATTTGTATGATGTTTCCTCCTTTGAAATAAGCAACACAGAAGTATCTGGCTGCACTGCTAACAAGCATCTACTGTAGTGAAGGATTCACTTGATGTGAAAATAGTGAAGGACAGACCACAGCAAATTCCAGAATAAGAGCTATACTTTAAATATGAGCATTTTTCTGGCACTCACTCATGTGGCAGAGCAGGTCAGCTGCTTGTACTGGGAATTATTTCATAGGTTGTAAACTGAATTCAGAAGATGACCACATGGCTTAGCCAAGCTCAGTCAAGGTTAGCTGTGTTCAGACACTATCTGATTGGACCACTTTTCTGATGATCTTCTACTAATTCCCTTAAATTACATGGTAGCTGTATATGCCCAAGTGTTCATTTAATGCTGGATTTACCAGAAGACTTGAGCATCCTTGTGCTGATCACTGCAAGCCCAGCTGGTGCAGCCTCTGCTCTCAACATCTGGAGCTTAACCACATAAATTCCCATTAGTAGAGGCCAGTCAGAAATCTCTACATGGGATACCCAGCAACAAGCACCTAGAGTGGAGAAACCAGCAGGAAACACTGAGGACTGATGTGAATAAATTCTGATCTTCATCTGGACCTTCAAAACTGAAGTTGTGGCCACAGGAAGATGGCTGTGATTTACAATTTATGTTTTCTCCCCAAGTGGCTGCCAGAGCCCCATCAGCAAAACCTGGGTGTTGCTAGCAGGGAGAAACAAGGAACAAAAACATGTCTCCTTGACTTCTGAAAGCAGTAGTGTTGTATGAGAACACACATCTTCCCTTTGTGGCTGGGCACTGTGTCACTGCTGGTGGAGTCAGGCTCCTTTGTAAACGAGTGCAGCTCAAACAGCCCACCCCATTATGCAGCTGGGTAAGAAAAATCTGTCCAGGAGGGTACAAGGCTCAGAGGACAGCTGGAAATCTGGAGCCATTTCTCACCTCCCAGCACAGTGTTACAGAGTGGCACCTTACCTGCCATACAGCTGGTTACAAACAATCTCCTTCAGGAAACTCATGGGAACAGTGCCCAGAACAAATCCAGCTCCCAGAACAACCCCAGCTCCACACCAGTGGTGTGGGACTGTTACTGCTGGGTCTATGATGTAGGGTCCAGACCCTCCTCCATAGGTCATGTGTGCATTTTGCCATATAGGTGTTCTGCATATTAGGCACATTTCCTAAACAATTTTCTCTTTTCCTCATGTTTTGCATTTTTTCCTTGAATTGATGATGGTTCTGACCCAAATTGTATGTTTTTTCTGAGTGTTATAACAACCTGGTTCCCAGTGGTTTACCTGGAGGTGGGGGCTTGCTCTCCCACTCAGCATTCTCCATCATCTGCTTGGCCAGTCGCTCGGCGTTGCACTGCTCTCGCTTCTGCTGGATCAGCTGCTGCAGCTCCGTTTTGCAGGTGGTGATCCGCAGCTGGTGTGCAGACGGGGCCGCTGTGCCGCTCGGCACTGGCAGGGGCGGCTTCCTGGGCTGAGCAGCCCCTCCTTCGGACGCCTGCGAGAGAGGAGCACTTAAAGACACATGCCCTGCCTCTGCACACAGGTAAACCTGCTCTTAGGATTACTGGCTCATGCTGAGGAAAAATGGAGACGTCATTTGTGTTGAATCAAAGAGAAAAAAAAAAAAGTCACTTAAAAAGCCAACTTGATGCTTGCATAAAAAAACCCTCACGAAATAGTGAAAATCATTATTTATATGAAAGATTAACTATTCACTTAATTCTACCCTGTTTTCTCAGGCTGTTCCATACTCTATCTGCAGGAACTGTAACACGCTGTGCGCACCTCTCAATGTGATTATTACAGAAGCAGCTACTGCTCTCAAGACTGACAGAACTCCAGGTTAGTTCTCAAATAATTATTTGTTTATACTGTGCTTTAAAAATAGAAGCATGAAGTGTTTCCCTCTTTGTTCAGCCTGGACACTCATTTGAAGCTAGAAGTTAATCTCCAGCTAGGAACCAAATAGAAAACAGTGTCAAGAGATGCCTCCACAACCTGCAGTGCTCCAGCCCACCCTTCTGTAGCCAGTGCAAGTATTAAAGGTACAGGCTGTCTAAATGCAGCTGTGAAGGGATACTCTGGTTCCAAGTTAAATCATAACATTTCTTCTCTTCCTCACAACACATACCAGGGTGTGCATTTGAGGAAGAGCCTTCCCTGCCAGAACAGCTTATCTAACAACTGCCTAATTCACAGAGCCCCAGCTCTGCAGGATATGTATCTGTTAGTGAAGCTCTTCTGTTCAAGTGACTGAAGTGACTTCCATCCTCCCTCAATTCTTATTCTTAAAAGTAATAACTTCATTCAGCTACTGTGCTGGAGAAGATGCCAAGGAATAGCACCAGTGTAAGATAACCTCCAAACAAAACAAGAACACCACATCCCTGTCATCTCCCTTGGCTTTAAAACAATTGAATCATTTCAGTTTAAGATGTGAAGATAAATGTTTTTCAGCAGTACCTGTGGGGAGGATGACAAAGTGGCACAAATAACAGCTGAGGACTCTGAACGAAGTGGTTTCCCAGTCTGAATGGCTTCAGGATCAGAAGTTTGCCCATGTCCTTTGGGTACTGGTTGGGAGATGTTAGTTGGTTCCAGGGACCCAAACATGCTTTTCCACTCTTCATTTACATTTGAATCTTGCTTTACATGTTTTCTAGCTATAAACAATTGGGTGGGAGAGGAAAAAAAACCACAACATAATTGAGACAACATTCACTCAGGCTGGTCACTGCTTCCAGACTACCTGTGAGTCCAATGTTTACATGCCAATTTATCATTTATGTAGTTGATACAGAAAAACTCCTGCTAGGTTATTTAAGCCAGCTGACAGGAATTTAGGAGGCAAACAGAACAGACGTGGCAAGTGTCTGTTTACACCTTCTTAATCCTACAGTTGACTCATGCAATAAATCATTTCAGTATAGGGAAATTTTGCATCTAGAAGGCTGAGGATTAGACTCTATATGATATTTTTTTCTTAAGAAAGTTCCTCCATTACCAGCAGAAGACACAGATAACTTTTCATGGCACAGTATGCAAATCATTGTCAGTGTCAAATACAGTCACTTTTCCATCACAGTCACATCACATGTAGATTCAAGAATGTTACATGCAAATAGGAAATTAATTGTGTTTGACACAATCAGCTAAACAACTCATGCATATTGCTAGTGCTCAGTCAGACTAGTTTAAGTACTCTCAGAGGCAAAATGTCCTCATCTTTCACTCATCTTTTCCAGGAGCATTCCAGCAGCTCACATTTCAAAGAGCAGCAGTCACTTCCTTATTGCAGTCTCCATGAGGGTGGTGATAGTTGCGTAGGCTGAGTAACTGAGAGCACTCCTAGTAAATCAAAGACTGAATTCTCTGATCCTAAAAGCAAGGCTATACTTCATCTATACAGACTACAAAAGATACCAACCACGTTTGTCATCAGGCTCCTGCTTTGTTTTAACAAGATCCACTTGTCTCCCAGTTATTCCCAGAGCTGACAAGTCAATCACTCCTTTCTGACTGCTGTCATGCAGATGGCTCTGATCCACTATATTGGCTTTAGCTTTATTTGATTTTAACATGAAGTCTTTCAGTGCTAACAGTTTGTCTTCTTCTTCCTCAGTCATTCCCTGCAGAAGAAAAGAAAATATTATTTGCTTCTGAACAGGAACAAACATCAAGGCATCAAGATGTAAGAAGCAGTAAGATTAATGACTGGCTCAGCAGAGGAAGGAGAGATCACATCCCCAGAATCAAAGACATTAGTCTACCATTCATACAAGACTGGAGGTAAGGTGCTGTAGAGCAGGAGTATCTTTGCTCCTTCATAACAGGGCTGGGAATAGTGAAAGGGCAGAGCAGCATTTAGTATTGGATCACTGTCTGGTGCAGTCTTTCATTGCCAGCTAGGCCCACATGCCATAGGGAAAAAACAGGAGAAAAACACCCAAACAAAACACTCCCTCAGCTGCAGTTCTTCCTCTTCCCAGTTCTTACTACTTTGTGGGGGTGATTCATAGAGTTCCCCTCTTCACATAGAAGCCTCAACACTTGCCAGCTCCCTTTCTTTAGCTTTTGCACTGTTACTGGCCTGTCCATCTCTTGAACAAATGCTTCTGTCCAACACAACACACAGCACATATTCTGTAACACTGACAGCATCACAGATGGGTCAGAAATTGAGACATACAACTGAAGTCTTTAAAAAGAGGATGTATTTGGGTAATCCAAACATAAGGTTGCCCTGTATCTGGCAAATCTTTTCAGAATCCTCCTTACTTCTGAACTCTACATGTGAAATACACTGACAGCAATGGAGTCAGTGGTTTGGAGGATCAGAACCTCAGACTGGGAGCCCCTGAGAGCAGCAGCTACAAGGTCAGGCTCTGAAGACACACAGAGCCCAAGAATTCCAAGCCTGCCTTTCCAAGTACAACTAAGAAACAATCACTTGTGAAAGCAGCTTCTTCAGCAGCTGGGCAATGGCGGGGTCCTCTGGGGGGGGGCAGTCAGGGAGGGCACCGCTCCTCTTCTTCTGACGCATCTGCAGGTGGCGGAAGAGGCTGGAGATGTCCTTGGATCTCAGGACATAATCAAAGATGGAACGGCTGACAGGCTCTTTCAGTACACTTAGCAGCACTATTTCTTTATCTATCTGCAATTCAAAAAAGAGAGACCAGTCAAGGACAACATCCATATAAACACAGGGAATCTAGCAGGAAATGCTGTCATCTCATGGCTACGAGGTTTGCACTTTTTTTCCCTAGCTTGAAAGTCAGGAATTGGACAACTGCAAATATGAATATAAGAATCTTTCCTCTGAAGGTATGTTTTAAAAACTATTTTACAGGTTAGTCCTGAAGAGATTATTTCAAACAAAAAAATCACATAGGACTTAAAAAATTATGCAAGTGATTGTGCCAATAATCCAGATTCAGCATCTCTCCGTTTGTGAAAATAATACATTTCCCTGTGTTGATTATATCAGATTTTCCTCATTCTCCCAGCAGTCTTAGAACTTGGCATTGGTAGCTGGGATTAAAAATACTACTGCAGTCAGTGGTATTTCAAACTCTTAGTCCTACATTTACCCTGTAAAAACACCAACTAGAAGAGCTCTTCCCCTGTGTCAGTCAGATTATTGAGTTTCCTCCTGTGTATACAAGGTAATAAGGATGCACAAGCATGTAATTAAGCAATATTTGAAAGCATATTGGGATATTAGCAAACAGTCATAAGATACTGATGAGTTAAGGCATAATTTAGAATAATAGACTAGAGCTGTCTTTGTAAAGTCTGGTAGTATTAAAACAAACAATCAAACAAAACTAAACTAAACCACAAACAAATTTTTCATTTCTGAGTTGGCAATTGAATGTCTGTGTCCAGGGAACCTGTCTGGACAAAAAGTCTTGTACACATTCCAGGTTACTTGCAGCCCCAACATTCCTTAGAGTTAATATTTTTATTTCAGTACCTGATCTTTGCTTTTTCAAGAGTACATCTCCAGATGGTGGGGAGCAAGCTGCGTTCATGGAATAGGCCCCAAGTTACAGTCACACAGTTAAAAGGCCAAACCTCATTTGGCCCCAAATATATGACATAAATGCTTGTATAAAAGAATAGTCAAAATTAATGGGAGATGGTGGGGCTGGGACCGCAATTCTCCCATCACAAGTGTGAGAAGACCTCATTTGTGCAAGGTGTGTGTCATCATTGACTGCCTGGGTGAAAAAACTTCAGAATGAGCCCAAAGTGAGGACTTGACAACAGCCAACTCAATGCTACCCCCTGTCTTGCTCTGTTTAGTGTTGCATAGCTAAGATGTATATGCTACATTGAAGCGGGAAATGAACAAGACCAAAATGTATCAATCAATGCCCAGAACATAACACAGGGTGTCTAGGAAGATGGAAACAAAATCATTTAGTGGTTACCACCTGCATGGTTTACAAGAACATGTTCAACAAGATGCACTTTTCAATGCAAGTACTGTGACTGTTTCTTATCTACTTAAACACCCCAGAGCTACATTCTACAGGTCTTAAAGCTGGGTGTGAAGGTGCCTATGTGATCATACTGCCAGCACCACCAGGTCATTCCTAGAGTCCTAGAGCTGCTATGGCACCATGTAACTTGCTCTCACTGAGCACCTGCCCTTATCCTTGGCAATGCACAGACTGAATTCCTGCTGAAATCCTAAACTGCTCCCCAGCAGACTGCCCACCTGTTCAGAGGGTCAGGCTCACAGTCAAACTGTCAGCAGGGCACAGCTGGAACACTCAGCTTGGTAGATTGAAACAGAACATAGAAACACCAGTTTCACAGCATTTTAGGCTCTTATAAACCAGCATCACAAGAGTCTGATTGTGAACAAGGCAGAGAAGGGCTTCAACCAAAGACTTACCTGTTGATTTTAGACTTTATAAAATGTTCAGCAATTTACAACAAATTTGAGACAGACTCACAAACATGGAAGGCAATGACCATTCAGGCAATGCCAGCAGAGATCAAAAAAAGCTGTATCACCCCTAACCTTAACTGAAAAAACAAACCAGACCCAATAATCTCATAGCCAGGCCATGGCAAAGACAGACTCAGGAATTATGGCTAGTAAAGATCTATTCAGATTATTTCAAGCATTACCTGTATGATTGGCTGTGTGATAAAAGGATGGAGGTATGGCATGAGCTTGCAGTACACATCAGCAATGTTCAGGTACTGTGCTACCACCGTGATGAACCCGACTGCTCCGTAACGGATCCACAGATTAGGGTGACACAGGAAAGGAGCTGAAAGAGAATCAGGCTGGTAAAATAGATCACTCATAGCAAAGAGAGGGAATTATGCTGTATATGACAGCATATAGTCATGTCCTTTCTTTAGAACTATCCCCAAACTGAGCCTTCCTTCTTGCAGAGCACTAAGGTTAAAACACCCATACTGAGAAAGTGGTCACATTGACTTCACTGTGCCTATGCTGCTCAGCTTTGGCTGGCACCAAAAAAACCATATTTTTTTACTATTTAGTCCTTCCAATCCCTACCTATCAACTCCAGATTTGCAAATGAGATGAATTAAAAAATAAATCTTAACCTTATTTTGGACAATTATGAAGAATCCTAACACCGGTGATTTTTCCCCCTTTTTAAGTAAATCCTTTATTTCTTCCCTCTTCCACTCTCTTCCATGAGTAGTCAGTACTCATAAAATTATCCAACTCAGAAAATCCATCTCACTTTTGTGGTTTTAAAGCAGCTATAATCAAGGGACTGTATCTAGTCATGAGATATGATGACAGGTCATCTGCCTCAAATTCCAAATGCACTGGAAAACATTAGGAAGAACCAGACTACATCTCAAAAGATCAATTGGTGTTTTCATTTCCATAAATAGCTGGTAAATCTTGGGCACATCTAAATTAAACTGATAAGCCTGATGAGAGACCAACTCCATATTCAATGTTCCACTGAGTTAAATGGGTTTTTATGGTGTTAAAACTAGGATGAGGAAGGATTATATATTGCCTGATGGACAGGATTCCCTCCTTCCTCATGTCTGAGTTTGCAAGTTATGTGCCCTACCAACTTCCAGAAATAACCAGGAGTGTCTTTACAGTAGTCTGGCATGAAGAACAAGGAAAGACCTTAAAAGCAGAAAGTCTTTGGACTAAGTGTAGTTTGCTGCTATCCTCTATAAAGTCAGAGAAGATGCATCCAATTTGTCCCATTAAGATTGTTATTCCAGAGTTCTGATCACCAACACAGTCCAAACAGCAGTAGTTCATTAACAGCTTTGTGTAGATTCTAAAGCAGTACTATAGGTGTGCATACTGGACAGCTGACAGCAGAGTTTTATGTAGCACTAAGATTTCCTAACCAGGACAACAAGGTATTCTCCAACTTACCAATATCACAGGCAAACTCATAGATATGGGGCTTTTGCAACAGTCCCAACTGGCACATACAAGTAAGAGCATTGAGGGCTTTATAAATGACAAATTCTTCAGCATCACTGAGTCCCTGCTGAAGCAGAGGTTTCAGTATTGATGAACTTTGCCAGCCAACGTAAGCAGCAACACCTGAAACACAGAAAGAACACATAAAAATCCAAAGTAGCCCTTCCCTGGCTTTCCTCACCAAAGTTTAAAATTATTATCCCACAGAAACATCTCAAAACAGATTATATTTAGTCATTAGAAAAACAGGAAGCTGCTTTCCATTCAAAGTTAGACCAATATCCTGGAAAGTGCTTGACAGAAGCAAGCCCCCATTCCTGAAGTGGTGCTTCCAGATGCCAGGCACAGATGTCAGAGAGGTTACAAACAGTGAGAAGCAAAACCAGCAGTGCTTCTGAGGAGTGGGGGTGAAGTGCCCATATTTACATGTGGAAAGGACAAGTGAACCAACAAGCAAAGGTTCTGTTAGCTGGAGTTTGTCTTTTTAACTGAGCAGTGATTGTCATTTGAGTATTACTCAGAATCCTGAAAAGACTGACCTGGACACTGGACTAATTGTCAGCAAGGAAAGTCTACAACACACAACCACTTAGCCACAAGAGAAAGAAGCACTACTAGTCAAAAAAGGAACTTTTAGAACAGCCTGAAATGGCTGCAAGATTTGCCTTTTAGTTAACTGGTCTCAAATTATTTGTCATCACAAAGCCACCTTGCCCCTAGTTTCAAAATAAGTCCAGTTTTTAAAATATATTTCAAAATTTTAGAAAGAAACCAAGATCAAAAGCAAAATGAAAGTAATTCCTTTGAAGATGCAGGACAAAAATACATACAAAAGAAACTGCTTTCCTATTTTTTCCCATGTGAAAACTGGCTCCTGGCCACATGAAACTGCCACCTGGAATAGCCCAACTACAATAGTTAATGTCTGGCAAAAGTAAGGGAGATGGACCTTCCTGGATTTCTGATCTTTCCTCTAGCTTTACATCCATCAAGGTAACATTCCACAAACAACTGGGCAAGTCCTCTGATCATTCTCAAGAGAAAGAAATCAGTTTTTCATTGAACTGCTGAGGCTTATTGCTATTTTCACACACAGTACATGCCATAGACTGTAACTGCCTCTGCTCCTAACCCAGTTATATGAGATGGATAAATACCAGAAAATTCCATGTCTCCCCATCAGAACTGAGATCAAACATAAAATAACTTAATCACTGTTACTATAATAAGGTAACAATCAATACACTTGTTCATTAATACTGGACTTTGCAACCAGTTGCTACAAGAAAGAACACAGGCAAGAGGAGTGTGCCACTGTGACAAAAGCATCTGCCCCCCAGCAGTGCTGCACACACTGGAGCACAAACTGGAGAGCTCAGCTTCAAATATGGGTGAAAGCTTTAAGTAAAACTGTGTAAAACAGAAATATAAACGTGGAAGTTTATCTGAAATCTGCTGTGGAGGTTTTGAACAGATAGTGGGAGAGGAGGAGGAGTTAAAAATATTAACTGCTTATCTTGACTTTCACACTTAACTGCTCATATTGCTCTGTGTGTCATTTGCAAGAAGCCAGGACACTGATCTGTGCTTTGAATAACCCACTGCCCCTTCAAAAACAATTCTGAGGAGTTTAGGATCACATCTTGGCAGGGTCTGGCTTCTGGTCCTAATGGAAGATGTGCCTGCCCTAATGGCCCTGAGAGAATTTTGATCACATTTGTTTTTCTTGCCATGTACCCAAAGTACAATTTTCTCCGCAGGTACTGCCATGGCACAGATCCCGAGCACTGACTCTCAGCAACAGTCACGTGGAATCATTTCCAACACGTATGGAACATTAGATGAATTTATGTCATCACTGGTAAGATTCTTTACATTTTTTAAGTTTTCTGAACTGACAGGAATCTTTAAGATTTTAAGGCATTAAAAAAAAAAATAATTCAAGCATCATTTTAACCTTCACCAGTGCACAGATTCCATCACTTGAATAGTCTGCTGAAGTTAATGCCACCACATACAGACATGGAGGGATGCACCTACTAGACAGGCTTCAGATTAAAAACAACAACAACAACAACAAAAAACACAACAAAAAAAACCCACATTTAAAATTAATTTTTCATGTTAATCTAGCCTAGGCTTAAATACCTCAATTTGTATTCTATATTTGAACTAAAAGAAAAATGTATTTACACTGTTTGGTCTTCACTTCCTAAAGAAACAGCTACACTCAGTAATTCAGCTAAGTCTTTTCCTATAAATTATAGGAATCTTTAGAAGAAAGGACTTTTATATTACTTAATTACTTACATTATTATCCCCCTACCCTGGCTGAAACCACACACTTACCAACAATGCTGTCAAAGAAGGCTCCCCGCAGATGCCAGTCATTCTTATCATTCAAGAAAGTGATCATGTGAGACAGAAGAACATCATTGGCCTTCTGACGTCCAAAAAAGACACAGAGACGTGTTATTCCATTTTCCATCAGTGTTTGCTTCACAATATTCTCTGGGTCACTCAGCAAAGTCACAACTTTCTGCTGGACCATCTCATGCAGGGCTTGCAACTCTACAAGAGACAACAGGAGGGACATTTGGGTCAGCAGTAAACACAACCACCTGCTGCTGAAGCTCTTCCTGAAGAGCACCCAACAGCAAGGTGGTCAGTACCACAGAACCTCAGTTCCAGGGGCTGGTTTCCCAAAGATGCCAGAATAAGGTGGTGGCAAAGCCAGAGTATAGAAATGAGAGACATTCTTACTATATTCATGCATTATAAACTTACTAAAACTTCAACCAAGATCATCTAGCTCATTATATATAGACAGGTGAAAAGCAGACATGAAGAAGATCAGCAGCAGTGTTCCAACAGTAAACAAAATGCTTCAAGGCAATTCTGGTTTGATATAGAAGTTCAACATTTGTGAACTGACAAGAGATCAAGAGTGTATTTCATTAAGAGTACAGGGAAGAACAAATAATACCTGGAAGAGTACTTCCAATTCCATTAAAATCAGCAGTTAATGATACTGACAAAAAGAATTTGAAGATGGCCTTGCCTGTGGCTTCTACTCCAAGATGCAACTAAATAAATATTTCTATTAAATGGAAATAACAGAACTGTTAATGCACTGGCTGTTACTGAAAGCTGTATAAAGGAAGTTCTCAAAAAAGTAACACAAAAATTTCCACTATCACTGTCCCAGGGGTGGTTACCATTTGCCTGCAGTCAGAAGACCAGTTAATTTGCTTTCTTTTGTGACTCTGTCAGTCACATGAGAAAGTTGCCTTCTAGACTCAAATTTCTCATGCTTAGTTTCTAGAAGGGTAAAAAGAATAGAGCTATTCAAACTTCTTTCTTCCTTGTGTTACTTCTTTTATGTCCAAGATATTTTAACAGACAGAGAACAGTATTTTAGAAATACAGCCCATACCATGGGGCTTCCTCTGCTTGGCAGTTTGGAGCACCCCATGCCTTACGCGAAAGAACCTGAAGGGGATTTTTTATGGTTGGTTTTGGTAGTTTGTTTTGTTGGTTTGATTTTTAAAGTATCATCCTGAAACTAGTTAAGCAATAAGTGAAATATGCCTTTTTCCCTACCAAAGTATGAGTATGGGGATGTTTACTAATTAGACACAGATTGATCTACTTAGCCCAGAAGAGAGATGACAGTTTTTAACCACTAACTTCTACTGGTTTAGAAGGCTTGCCTGCCCTTTTTCCAGAAATCTGTGCATCACTACAAGGCCCTGGAGATGACTCACAGGTCACAACTATCCCTCCCTCCCAAGAGAAAGTAAAAAAAAGAGAAGCCACCCTTAGGATTTTTCACAGATTCTTTGTGCTACAGTGAGAACAGCACAGGGAGCACCATCACTGCCCAGTGGCACCCACACCTTCAGCATCAGGCAAAGGGACAGACAGGAATTGCCAGGCATCAGAACAGAAAAAGGAGAACACCTGAAAAATACATCACTGTGCCTGTGCTGGAGCCTGACAGGCTTTCCAAAGCTAAAGCTGCCTGCCACTTCAAGGGAAGCTGCATCTGGAATACAGCCATGTTTTCTCAGCTGACTTGTTTACAGGACTGGGAGTGAAGCTGGATATGCAGCCAGGCAGCCAGCATCACAGTCAAATACCTTGAGAACTTTCAGAGAAGAAAAGTGTGCTGATTTACATACTTTTCAGTCTTTCACAGTGCTCAGCTAGAGGTGCCTGTCTCTGATGAAGCTGGAACACACAGGCTTTGATACTGGGTGAGGCAAAGCTTTCTTCCCACCTACTAGCAAGGCTAAGCTCCAACAGATGAGCAAGAACAGTTGTAACTCAGAGCTTTGGCCCATGATTTGCTACTATAAGCAGGCAAGGCAAGTAGAAGTGACATTACCTGTGTCATAGTTATCACTAGGGTGAGATGTCTCATCCATTTCTTCACCATTTGGTTCATTTTCCATATTCAGATTTTTCAGCTGTACCAACTCCAGGAACCTCAGAGCTGTTTCTGCCAACAAGGCTATGTTTTCTGCAAAGCAAAACAAGCTGGTTAAGAACTGTTCTACTTTGCCAATTTGCATCAGACTGATGATGTCCCAGATGAGAGGCTATAACCACTGACATTACCAGTCCTGAGGGGCAGATGGATGAACTTACACAGTGTGTTCTGATCAAGCCACTGTTGTTGACCCTGACCCTTGCAAAGCTAACAAGTACCTCAAATCACACAGTACTTTTGTCATCTAAACAAGTGGAAAAATTGTAAGGATATGAAGTGTATCAAGGACTCATTTCAGTCTTCTAGGACCATCCCTAAATGCCACCTGATCTCAGGCTAATGACTAAATAACATGATAGAATTTAAAGGCCATTAACTTGAACTAACTGGCATGCTCATGTGGTAGATTGTAGCAAAATGATGACAGCTTTAAAAGATTTGGTTGGTTGGTTTTGGTTGGTTTTTTCCAAATCCACAAATAAAAGCAAGACATAAAAAACGATTCTTTCATAAAGCCCTCAACATGGAAGATCAAGGTAACCAAAAGCAAATGGTTCTATTGATTAACTACACACTGTTTTCAATAATTAGGTTTATAAACTTATTTAGTAAACAAAAGAAAAGCATCACCTAGGACATTTTCAACTAAAATACACATTTATAATTTAATCCCCCTCAAAAAAAACACAACAGCAACAACAAAAAACAAAGCAAAAAAACCCAAACACATGACAAAACTGAAAACAAACTAAGACATTAAAAATATGCTAGTCATAGCAAATGAGGGAACATGGCAAACAGCAAATATGGGCATGACTACAAAGCTTCTTCCTGAAGCAGACAGAACTCCTGCACCTGAACAGTGCTGTGGTATAAGTCAGTCTATTACATAGCAAATGATCTCATTTCAGCCTCTGAATATCAAGTTTCATTTTGTGGAAAAACACCTCTGAAGCAACATAGGGATGCTTTGAATGAGTTTCAGAGTTACTCAGTTCAGTCAGGCCACTCTAAGTAAACAATCTGAGCTAAAGAAATGTAATCTAAAATTAATAAAAGCAACAAAGGATGGGCAAGCACAGAAAGTCCTGTTCACATACTTAGCTACACAAAGACCACCTGGACAAGTTTCTGGTTACACTCTTGCTTGCCCAGGGAATAAAGCTCAGGCTGCTTCCCTGAGCAGAAGGATCTAAACTGCAACCCCTTCTTACCCCAGCTATGGGCAGAGATGCCACAGCCAGGCCCCAGCCCACAGCACAAGAGCTTTTACATACAGAGAAGAAACACCAGTTTTAAAACAGAAAGTTCACAGTCACCCAGCAAGAGTAAACATATTTTGTCAACTCTTTCAAATGTCATTATTTACTTTGGGTACTGATCTAACCTGGAAACCCATCTGTTAGTAGAAGCCTCAGGAAGTCACTGCCACCATTACCTTAAGTGAATACCAATGTCTTTACCTGCAGGCATTTCTGAGCCTTCTGGGGAGGTTACTGGCTTAGAAACAGCAAGCCATGGGATCATTTTGATCAGAGGAGAAAACAGTTAATGAACTACAGAAAAGCCCAAGATTTGGGAGTTCTGAGTGGATTTCCTCTTACCAGCATATGCCAGCCTTACGATGGTCGCTTCATCCTGGGCCAAGTGGGCAATGCCTGGCAGAATGTACTCTGGGTAAATGTTAATGTCATTGCGTGGCACCTCTTTGACGAGAGAAAGAACTTTAGTAAGTGTCCTCACAGATTCTGCTCTCACCCTGGGCACAGAGTCGTTGCTGAAATGTAGCAGATAAGGAGTAATACGATCCAGAAGAATCTCTACACTTAATCGTGGTGCTAAATGAAGAATCAGTTCCAAAGCAGCCAGTTTGGAATCACAGTATTTGAGAGTCTGTAAACAGGAAGTTATCACAGACACCAGAATAACCAGCCCGTTCTCCTTTGTCTCTCCCTCAGCTTTCTCCGTGCGGTCATGCCCACACAGATTGTGGATGATGTTGTCCAGGTCTTTACGTATGACCAATATACGCTCATCTGCCGATAAAAACGTTTCCTTGGCAAACTGGGCCATGTAAGGCTGAAGGAAAGTGTAAAATATTTCAGGAAATGCATTGTTACGTTGCTGTTTCAAATAATCTTCAGCTGCTAAACGTTTATCTGGCTCGCGATGGACCATCTGAGTGACCTTGAGAAAGGCAGAAGCAGGAGGGAGCAGGAGAGAAAGATTAAAGGTTTAGACATTTGTAATACGGAAAAAAGAAACCCAAACCACCAACCCCAAACCCAAACAGTAGCAATTTGTCACCAAAGTAGGTGAAGTAAGCTACAAACACACCACACAAATGGCTCTAGTGCTGTAGCCCATCCTTACCAGTTCTCGGATACTGCGGTCTTCAATTTTGTTTAGGACTTGATCAGGGGAAAAGAGGCCATTTCTGTAAGCCAAAAGCTGAGATAAATCAAACAGGGGTACACCTTCTGTGAAGAGCTCTGCTATAACACAGCCTGGGGAACCAAAAACAGCAGCAAAGGTGTCAGAGGATTGTAAACAGACACTTTAACTTAGCTGTTATCTGAAGACAAGAGCAGACCCTATGCGACTGTTAGCTCATTGGAAAAGATCTGAGACAGCATCTCAAGCTCCAAAAAACTGGCTTTTGCACTTGATCCCTGAAACATCTCCTGAGTATTTTATTTCAAACATGCCAAAGGCAGAAGAGTTTGCAATTAGGAAACATGAGGCAGTGACTTCAGCCACCTGCCAGCTGGAAAAAACATCAACAGAAAAGGAACCTACATCACTGTCACATGGAAGAAGAGTGCCAGTAAGTCAGTGTGGATTGGGCAGCAGGTCCAAACTGAGTGTCCCTTTTACAGAAGATAAAAGAAATAACCTCTACTTCCACAGTGCTGCTGAGAGATCACATATATTCATTCACAGCAGCTCACAAGCACAGTGAGAAATAACATGATGGCCAAACACAGCCCCCACTGATGTGTACATGACACGTGTTCTCCTCAAAGGTCCCACTCCCACTGTTTGCTCCCAACAGTCAGCATCTTGCTCTACCAGTGGAGTGCCCTGGAAGCCTGGCTGTAACAGCAGCTTGTAAAAAAAAGTAGTATCTATTACCTTTACATTCAGATTTTCAGCCACTTTAAGGAAAAAAAAAAAAACAAGCCAAATTTGTGGCTTTCAAATTGCTCAAGACAAACTCAGAACTCAAGACAGGCTTCCACAGTTGGACTCTTCTGAGCAGTACTACGACAGGAGCTTCCTTCCCTATACAACTTCCTGCCTGTGGGGAAAGTGAAATGAGAAGGGGCTTCTAAAACCAGTACTGCCAAACGGCCCTGCAAGCTGCTTCAGTCCCTAGGCAGCTGGGCCTTAACTGAACTGATAGGTTCATCCTCTTGGGTCCCATGAGGCACATGCTACACATCCCTGGAACCTCAGCCACAAGACAATGGTCTGTGGCTTGCAGAACCATCTGTTCCCCAGGGCAGAGTTAAGCCAGAACAGAACAGTTTGTCAGGCCCCTCCTCAGATAACATGGTGATGCACCTAAGCTATGTAGCTCACTGTATTGTGTCTGTGCTTTTTCTGCAAATGAAAGGCTTGTGTCTCCACACTTAAAATAATCAGGTTTTTCTACATGTGTGTTCTCTAAGCCCAGCATAAGATACAAAACAAAAACCCTCAACAAGCTTTTCTGCACCCCAACACCCAATTACAAACAACACTCTGGTCTGTCCCAATAGCTCCAGGTACCTGCAGAAAAGATATCCATGGCACGTTTCAACTCCCCCCTTGTTCTCTGATTGCTGTTTGCCAAGTCTACCAGAGGAGTTGAGGGGTCCCGCACGTTTTCCAGCTCCGTAGCAAACATGCTGCCGTCCACGAAGCGCTCAGGAGCGATGTAACACGTTCTCCTCCGTGACGTGTCGAAGAAATAATTGAAGTCTGCAGGATTGTCTTCAGGAAGGTAAGTTGGTTTAAAACTGGCAAAGTCAGTGAGAAGAACCCAGTTCCAGCTGGTCACCATGATGTTCTCCGTTTTGATGTCCCCGTGGCGGACCCCGGATCTGTGTGCTTGGTCCACCGCTGTGAGGATCTGGAAAGCGATCCACCGCTTCTCGATGTTGTTCAGGAACGGCCTGGTGCTGATCCGGTCGTAAAGGTTGTCCCGGACGTACTGCCTGAAGAGCATCGCGGCCTTCTCCGTCAGCGTGGCTTTCTGGAAGGGCAGGCAGTTCTGTGCTGAGTGCAACCTTATCTTCAGCTCCTCCAGCTCCTGCTTGTAGCTCGTCAGGGGTAAGGTCGGATCCTGGATGGCAAACACCTTCACGACCACCAGCCCCTCCCGGTGCTTGGCTCGGGCCACCTTGAAGAAGCGGGTGCTCCCCAGGCTCTTGTCATATTCGAAGTCGTGGATGTCCGAGAAGTAGCTGTCCACCGAGAGGATCTGCGAGGGGGCGATGCCA
>JANHGL010020295.1:8204-27025 GCA_024611195.1 Ceyx melanurus
ATGTTAGCTATTTGGTTGACAAATGTTCTTTCACTGATTATATTCTTTATTAAATGTTGATAAACTTTTAAATGTACTATAAAGGTGAACATAGACAGCACATATAACAAATATGATGATTTTACAGGCAGCATTGTTCAATAATTCCCTACTTTGTAGATTTTAATATAACTTTTCAGTAGGGAAAAGCCAACTGATATGAAAGATATGTCTGAAGGCAGTAAAGAGTCATTTAACTCATAGGACTGACTGCAAAACTAATATATCACCACATGGCTGAAAAAAAAATTGATGAAAATAATATAGATTGTAAGCTAAATTATTTTATAGAGCAACAAAATAGTAGAAATATAAACATAATAAATGTGTATAGTGCTTGAATATATTATACATATATCAATATATTTAGGAAATGTTTAGAATGCAAATTATTAGAATTTTTTTTTAATCAAAAGTACACTTACTAAAATTCTTTTAAAATTAACTGCATTTTGATCTTAATACAAACCCCAAGAATTGTTCTTCAGCTGAAATAAAACTCTAAGATTACTCATTATGATGAGTTGAACCTATAGGTACAATTAAATTATACATTTTCTTCTTTTCCATGCTATGTCATCCATGCAGCAGATACAATCTTTAGAATGTATGAAAAATAATAATTCCTTATACCTAACAACTAGAAGTTAATTGCTTGCAGAAATTTGGCCTGGTTTTTGATGTGAAAAGAAATGGAAAATCACCTTTAATGCTAACAAGATCATTGCCTTATTAAAAATTAATTCATTACTGAATTCTAATAGAAGTATTTATCATGAGAAAGTCTCTGTTCCTGATGAGCATTTATAGATCATACTATTAAGATTAATAGTACTCATTCAAAGTAATTTAAAAATTTAAAATATTGTACCATTAAATTCTTATCTTAGTTTCTCTAGCTTGTTTTTATTCAGTGCTCCGTAGGAGAATTGGTAGTTAAAGAATTTAGTGAAGTCGAGTAAAATGATGTCAAGTCAAATGTTCTGAATGAGTACCTAATTCACAATTCCATTGCAGCTGTATATGATGCTAGAGTAGAAAACACATTTTGGTTTGTTTTTCTTAGTCTGAATAATAATTCATTAACCTTAACCTATAGAAATATATTAAAAATATATTGTGAGTGGTAGAAGTAATTATAGACTCACTTTCATATCACAAGAGTTGAAGATTTATTAGCATTTTGTTTTTTATTTCTGTTCCTGTAACTCTTGCACAAGGAGATTGCTACATCAGAACAGTTTCTGAGAAAGTAAATTAAGCGAAAGCATTCATATATCTGCATCAACTCTTGGGAATAGTTTGGTCTATGAAAAAGAGAGAGAGAAAAAAATGTGGTGCAGTATTTTTTAAAATTTCAAAATCTTTAAGTTATCTGGTTGTTCCAGATTTATGGTTCTTCAATTAGTTCCAGGGCTATGTAATATTATTCCATCCATATATGAGTATGATGGAATTAATTAAGGTACATCACAGACATTAATTAAATTGTGGTGATTTAATTATGTCTCTATGTCCACAAATCAAATTTTCTATACAAATGTAATGTAAAACATTGTTCTTTCATTTTAACAATAATAAGTACTTAAGAAGAACAAGTTGAATATCAGGATCATTTCAAACTAATTTTCTGTAGGAATATAAGCCCTACATTACAGCACACTATTGATCTATGTACTCATAGTTCGTCCATTGTCAAATATCTCAGAGATACTAAAAGTATAAACCTTAGTAATGGATTAAGTGAAATTACTATCTCATAGGTCAAATTTCTTCATAACCATAACAATAATCCTGATCCTGCTTGGCAGGGTGGGGTTGAAGTCGAAGATCTCCAAGGTCCCTTTCAACCCCTAATACTCTGTGATACTGTGGAACTCCAATACTACTTTCGTAAATCAACTGCATTATTTTGTTTCTTATTCTAAAACCAATAACCTTCTCTAAAAGGTGTGTTGCAATTGACATTATGTTGTTAATAGTGAGGCTGAAAATTGTTTTCTGAATATTTAATTGAAGATGTGCAAGTATTGGAATCAATTATATGTTTTAAATGTGTACAGTACCACAGTTATCAAGTGTATTTTGCTTCATGTTGCCTAGTTACACAGTTTTCTGTTGGGCCTCACAATATTAAAATCTGCATTCTTTTTAGGCTTTATATTTCTACTGGGGGAAGAAAACATCTAATAATGTCCCAATGTCTTCTCTTATATGGAATGCATAAACATTTTGTACCACCCATTCTTTTCAAAAGAGTCACTATACTAAGAGTTTTACAATTAGTTAATGGTCAGCAATTTGACAGCAGCTTGAAAAAAAAAGGCATACTGAGACTCAACACAGAAACACTTATTTCTGAGACAGGCAAGTCTGGTTTATGCCTTGCGTGGGAATGTGCAGACGTAACAAATGGAGAGGAAAGAATTCCACTGATTCCAACTGGATGACTATGTAGAAAGCATTACTATGTTTCCAATTATATGGTTTGGGGTTTTTTGGGGTTTTTTTAGAAGGAGGGGTTTGTACTTGCTTTTGTTTTTGTTTCATTATGGAAGAAGTGTTTTCATAATTAATGTCTAGACACCTAATTGCTAAAGAATTCCAGACTAGCTAGACCCTGGAGGACTAATATGAAGACTCACAGAAAAGTTAATTTTCTTGACAAGCTTGAAATAGGAATCTGAGTGACAGCATAAAATTTACTTTTTAAAGTGCACACATGGACAAAATTGTATATAACATAATGACTTGAGTCGTAGACTTTTCTTCATCTCAACAGGGGGCTAAATAAGCTAAATTTGTATTCTTGTGAAGTCTACAGAATTCGAAGGCTTCATAATCAGGGCTAAAAGTCTGTCTTTTGACCATGTTTCTTTAATTCGTCTTAATCTCAAGGAGCTCAACATTTCCATGAAATGTATCTTTATGTTAGTTCTAGCCTTTCCCAAAAACTGAAGCAAATTTAGTAGGGAAAATTCATAGATATTCACTCTGTAGCTTTTTGATTATTTTTAGTTTTGTGTTTTGTCACTGGCAATAATAAATATGTAAGGTGTGGAAATATTATGGACCAACTTGATAAGAATGCGCACAACTGAGATGCATTTTATTTATCTCAAAGATTGTTGCATTGAGATGAAATGCATTTATAATGTAGGGTTTTTTCTGTAATATATGCTGCATTAGCAGACTTGTAGAATAAAAATGAATGTTTGAATACCGAGTATTAAAGTAACTAAATAAGCAATCATATATGTAATATACATATATGGTCCAGCATGGAATTTCAGGAAAGGAGGATGAAAAACAGGTAGTAAGTCTCAAGTTATTATGGCAGGTTGCAAAAAATGCATCCCACAGCACAAGGCCTTATAGCACTGTCAGACCTTCTACTAAAAGCTGGCATTTTATTAAACCACTGGATACTGAGCCAATCTCCACCAGAGTCCTTCAGTGTTAGCATCTGTGTAGATTCTCCAAGGCCAAAGCTGTTCAGTGGAGTGGTCTTCACAAATACTTCTGTGCTTTAACAGAGTTTTAATAAAAGTTTCCCAGAACTTTGCATGATGATTTTTCAGAGAGCACATGGGAAGAGGAGTGTGTAGAAAAAGATAAGCTTTGTCCAAAATTATTAAAGCAGTCAGTGCTTTTGCTACGGTGTCAGAGAACAAGAGATAAGAGAGCTTTCTAAAATAATGTTAGAGCATTCTGTGTTTTACTCGGGAGCTCAGTTTGTGTCCAGGAAAGCAACAATTCCACTTGGCCCTGGCTTCTGTTCCACCTTCTCACTCTGTTTAGCACTGATAGTAGACAAAGAAATGTCTAGTTCCTCATCTTTGTATAATGTGTGAGACAGGAGGTTGCAAATCTTTCCAAAATGACTTTGACAGTTGTTAGTATTATCCTGGAAAAAGCAGTCCTCAGTAAATTTGCTACAGTAAATAGGATGGTTACTTTTGAACATGTCCTGTTAGTTCTTTTAGAGTTAAAGCACAACCTAGAACTGAAAAAACAAGATTGTACATCCAAAGTATAATTAATAGCTCAGTAAATATGCTTCTCCAGGGCCTGTAAAATGGTATGTTCATAAAATGTGTGTAAAGTCCCCATGGGGATGAGACAGCAAGTAAGGCCATCATGGCAGAGTGGTATTGTTTCTGGTAAGGTTGCTGGAATTGGAGAGTTAACAACTAACTGCATGGGACTAACAGAGAGAACAGAGAAAAGAAAGACAAGATGTTCTTGTGGGATAGGTGGATGTGCAAGAGGCATAAATCCTCTTTTCTACCAAAGGCATTCTGAAATCCCTCTGACTTCTCAACCTTTCTGTTCTTCTAGCTGCTGATCCAGGTTGTCTTTTATCCTTCAGGATCAGCTCTGCTATTTCCGCAAAATTGAATTTTTACCCTCTTCAAAGCACAAACAAAATCCTGACAAAAGAAAAAATTAAATTCTGCCAACACTGCTGAGAAACCATAAGCTAAGTCTACAAAGATCATGCCTCTCAGATATGAGGAACAGAAAAGCAGGACTTTAACTAGATCTCTTTCATATTTTGTGGATGCATCAACCACTAGCCTTTCTGTGTTTCCTTCTTTCTGGTTTACTGAGGGGAAAAAACAACCAATAGAAACAATCCCTGAAAATTGGCTTTGGGTTTTGTTTTAATGTAAAACAGGATCCTCCTTGAAATCTCACTAAAGGATTTTGGGATTAATATATCAGTACATGCTGAAAAATGTGATATCTCTACTTACGGATGCATAGGTATCTCTTTCTAAGGCTAAGAAATATGCTTTGCTGAAGGTTTTATTGCCAGCTATCATTAATGTAGTTTACTCATTCTATTAAATCCCATTTGAACTTCTGCTGACTGGACTTTTCATATGGGTACAAAACAAATTGTGCTTGACATAAAATGTATTTGGATTAAGTGTCTTAAATTATGGCA
Organism: Ceyx melanurus; assembly: GCA_024611195.1. NCBI lineage: Eukaryota > Metazoa > Chordata > Aves > Coraciiformes > Alcedinidae > Ceyx > Ceyx melanurus. Next base: position 13,198 of record JANHGL010020295.1, read on the forward strand.
GTGAATCTAATGAATGGGTCACTTGAGGTCACTGTTGAGTACATCCAAACAAATTTGCTTTTCAGGGTTCAGATGCCTGTTATAAAACCATTGATTCAAATTCAGTAGGAAGTTTGGCAAATTCTTTTTTCAAAGAGAATTCAGCTTTTCATTAGAAATATAAAGTTTTGGCAGGGCTATTAAAAAACAAGTGCTTTTTATCAGATGTTGCAACACTAGCATCTAAGTACTTACAGAGGATTCATGCAATAGGCATATCAGTATCTTTACTTTTAGGACAGAACCTTTCCCTTTCTTTGTATTCCAGAAGATAAAAATTGATATAGCAGTTTGAATGCCTCAGAATTCATGTAGGTTCTGAAAAATCAGGAAGCATGTCCCCTGTTAAATCATTGTCATAAACTTTTTGTTTTGGTATGTAATGTAACTCACTAAGTTGTCCCATTACATTTCAAGTTGTATAAGATATTGCTACTTCTGCTCTTAGTTTTGGAAGCCACACTGTTTTGTACAAATATTTCCTAAGTTTCCCTCAAAGACAGTAAAACAACAATGGTCCAGTTCTAATGGCGTTATCAATTTTACAAGTTCATAGTCTCCTATCATCTGTTTTGTTGTAACAGATATACCATGTCTTAATGTGAGAACTGGGACAATGGTAAGATTTTAAAAGCTGAATTCCATGGCAATACATTGTCAATATGGAGACATCAGTTTTGCAGAATACTATGTGACTTCAAAACATAAACAGAAATTTGAAGTCACTGCAGCTTGTCCCTTCTTGGCTAGAACATCAGTTGTTACAGAAAAAAAAATCTGATTAGGTTTTAAATCATTGCATGTGACAACCCAGTTAGGCTAATGCTGTCCTTTGATCAGCATGAGATTTTCCAGTGCTGTGCTTTGAACCTTTGCCAGCGAGCTGCTTCTTTGACTCCAAGTATAGATAAACACCAAACTGTAGTGAAATGGAATCCCCCAGCACAAGTGATAGTCAATACTCAGTCCTAATGCTTATGCGTTCCATAGTATAACCTCCAAACTGCAGCCCTTTCTGACTTCATAAGGTCGAGAACTTATGGGAGAAAAATCAGGAAACAAAATAACAAAACAAACCTTGTGGTCAGTGTCTAACTGCAGGTTACCTGATCAAGAGATTATTGATGAGACCTTCTTACTCCAGTTCCAGGAGACATCATGCTCAAAGGCTCTCATCCTACTAGGGGATTTCAGCCACCCCAATGGGTGTTGGAAAAATTGCATGGCAAGCTGTAGGAAATCCAGGAGACTCCTGGAGTGCCTAGATGACAATTTCCTAAGGTAGGAAATAGACACCCCTACTCGAGGGGAGGCAACACTAGGCCTTATGGTCACAAATGCCAGTGAACTCATAAGGTACATCAAGATAGGAGGCAGCCTGAGCTGCAGTGATCATGCATTAGAGCAATTCACTGTCCTAAGGGGTATGAGTGAGATGAAAAACAAAGTCAGGACCCTAAAGTTTAGGAAAGAAACCTCCAGCACTTCAACGAGTTAGACTCCCTGGGAAACAGTCCTTAGGGACAAGGGAGATTAGTAAAACTGGCAGATTTTTAAGGATGTTTTTCATAGAGTGCAAGAACTCTTGATTCCCAACTGTAAGAAGCTGGGTAGGGAAGGAAAGAGACCAGCATGTCTGGATGTGCATCTGCAGTACTGTGTCCAGTTCTGGAGCAACCAACACAAGAAGGATGTGGATCTGTTGGAGCATGTCCAGAGGAGAGCTACAAAAATTATTAGAGGGCTAGAGCACCTCTCCTATGAAGGCAGGCTGAGAGAGTTGGGGTTGTTCAGCCTAAAGAAGAGGAGGCTCCAGGGGGACCTTATAGAGATCTTCCAGTATCTGAGGGTATTCATAATGGTTTGTAGCGACAGGACAAGGGGTAAGAGCTTTAAGGTAGAAAAAGGTAGATTTAGGTTAGATATTAGGAAAAAGTTCTTTAATGTGAGGGTGATAGGTCACTGGAATATGTTGCCCAGAAAGATGGTGGAGGCTACATCCCTGGCCATTGAAGGCCAGGTTTAATGAGGTAATGAGGCTCTGAACAGCCTGACTTAGATGGAGACACTCCTGCTTATTGCAGGTGGGTTGGACTAGATGACCTTTGGAGAGATCCCTTACATCCCAGTACATTCTATGATTCTAAGTTTTCTTCACTGAGTAAAATAGTTTATATATGTATTATATAGCTATGTATGTTATATAGCTGGTTATAGTGTAAAACAACATTAAGATATTAAAAAAAAATAAATCTAAGTATCACAGTGAAGCACTCTACTATGACACAGCTTTCCAACAGGGAATGGCAGTTTGCAATTACTCCATGGAAAAGAAATGGCAATCAGCAATATCTAGATGATCTTACTAAGATGAATAGCTTGTATCGTTTAACTTGAATTAAACATAAAAAGTATGTATCAGTCTCCATCACATAACAGGCCTGTTGTAAAGGAGAAAGGTGCAGTGTCTTTCCTGTGGTCATGGACTATGAAGTTTTAATATAGAATTAGGAAAAACATTTTAATAGCATGGGTAATAGGAAAACTAAATGTGTGAAGCCTTTCTCATTAGAAGCAACTGAACAATGTCTGGACTGACCAAAATACTTGCCATGCATGGCAGATGCATTTTCCCTGCATCAGGGAGGTGGAACTTCTTTAGGTTCTTTCTAATCTGATTCATACTAATGTCTGTGAAATTATTAATAGTGTTTATTAAATATACCACAGAATGCCATAGAATTACAAACTTATACAAATTGCTAACAAATATCGTGCAACAACAACAAAACCAAGAATTACTTTATTGTTAAGGTGCCATGTCACATAATTGGCCAATTAACTTACAACAGCATAATTATCCAGTGCAAAAGTGATAAAAAGGTTTGATGCATAAGGTTAGTTTGACATAACAACAAATGGTTCATTTCCAAGTACTACTGTTAGCATTTTGTTTAAAATATTTTTTTTTTTCTAAGATATCTTCTCAGAGTTGGTGTATAAGGACTTTGTACTGAAGAACAAGCTATTGTGAAAATAACTGTGTGGGGAAGCACTTGATTTTCTTGTGATTCCTACGCACATCTGACATTCTTGAAAGTAATTAGAAATAATACAACTTCTTACAGGTGTGTTATGAAGTGCACCAAATTGTAGATAATTCTACTGATTCTGTAGGAGTGATAAATCTTGGCTCTTCAAAACCCAGTATATTTTCATGTCACATAAAAGATGGAATTCTTTTGAAAATTCAGATCTGAATCCACATTCTTTTGAGATGAATAAAAAAACCCCTGTGATTACAGTGGTAAGAAGTTAACGGACAGTAAAGCAGTTCTGAAAATGTCCATGACACATTTTTTTTTCTCTTAAGCCAGTTGTACATGGCTGTACAAATATTACAGGAAATTTAAAGCATAATTTTGTAACGAAGTGTTATTTTATAATAGCAATATTATGTTAATATCAGTATTATTGATAATGTCAATGTGTTGCTCTGTATTAAAGCCTGAAATATATTTGAACATATGTGTTTGTTTCAAATGTATTTTTATGACAAGTATTTTTTATCAAGAAAAAGATTAAAAGAGAGGACAGAGCTTAAATTGATTCAAAGTAATGGATTAGAGGAGACCCTCAGGAAGGAAATGTATCAAGAAACTGTGTCATTACAAACTCTTGTGTTTCCTTTTGCTTTATGAGACAGTATACCAGGTTTTTCCCTCCTGTAGCAGGTAAAACTTTAATCGCATCTAAAAATGTTATATTTTTATATAAACAGCAGACTTTTTTCACTAGTCCCTGTTGGACACTATATATGCCTGTAAAATCTTAATTCTGTGCTGTGAATGACAACATTCATTATTTTATTTTTTTCATATGTTTCATTTCCATCACGTTTGACCATTGCACAAAATAAATCATATTTTGTGTATAAACAGCCTCTCAGTGTCCACCTCTTCGCAGCATCTCTCTCTTCTGCATACAGAATTACAATGTATCACTGCCTTCTCATGAAGATACAGTGAACAAAGACTATCCCACTGAAAACTGCACATGCAGAAGATCTTTAAAAAATAGATATTTTTTTAAAAAATATATATATTTTTTAGACTTAGGCAGATAATGAAGTGCTTGCTATCGGCCAATTCTTTCTCCATTTCAGCCACTCTGAAAATTTATCTCTGGAGGAAAATCACATTTCTGATAGGCACATACTCTTAAAAATAAGCTAAAAAAAAAAATAAAAAATCAGCATTTTTGGATTTGAATTGCCAATGTCATTCATGATAGTTGTAATGATCCCATTTTTTTCCAGTTGTCATAAAATCAAGGAGAAATAAAACAGTCCATGTCTGGTGTTGGACTGTGAATGGGCACCACGTAAGCATATCATTCTAATATATTTATTCTGTATTTTCTATTCTAGCTACTTTGATCAACAATATAGCTGCTTTAATAATTATATTACTTTAAAAGGGAGGTGATAAATATAAATAGTAATTTTCATATATTCTGTTGAAACACTGTAAAAAATCAATTTTTAAAAATTTAATAAATAATGATTTAAAATTATTAACCTGCCTATTTTTTTTTTGTCTAGAGGTCTAATAATGATAGTTTCTAAAGTAATCAATTTGTACAGCAAGTTTTCCTATAGTCTAGTCATCAGTAAATAAAATCTTTAATAGGACTGTAGAAAGTAATTATTACTTTTCTAAAGTGAAGTTATTGCTTTCTGTGGTAATTTTAATTATATTTGTATTTTTATTAAATGTACATCTTTTTAGTACTTCATTGACTTTTGTGGGTAAAATTTCAGAGAATTTAGCTTCTTTTTCAGACAGTAGATTTTTCATGTGGCCTATGCAACAACTGTATGGTTTTCAATCGGCTGTTTTGGATTATATGTGCAAAGCATTATGTTTGTAGTGAATTTTATTATTTATTTTGATCAAAGTGAAATGGAAAGCTCACCCGTTACATAACACAGTGCCAGATGGTAAGGCACTAAAACTGAGTCTAATCTGCTGTTTGTAAAAGGCGAGTGAGTGCTAACAGTGCTGGAAATCTGGAAAGCTCATGCAATTGGGAATGGGTTTGAAACAGTTTGCTTCTAGGTAACCAGTTCACAGCTGATACAGCTGGGTGATAACTGAAAGCTAGCACCATGCTGTGGAAAGCTGCTCTCTTAATAAAATACATTTAAAGTGCTAGACCAGACAAACAGGACAAATAACTGTATCACAGCCTAGACTTCAAATATTAGTAAGTCTCAACCCTTTGTGCAAGGGTTTGTACAGGAGTGGGCTCAATGACCTTTGCTTCTCAAAGGTTCTTTTAATTGGTTAAATGGTAGGAGTAAAGCATGAGAGAGGAAAAAAAATCTGTCTGGGTAAAGCAAAATGCATGTTTAGTCTTTAGACATTACTTAAGTAAAGTGTTATTCTTCCTCTATTGAGAACATTTAGACATTTTGGCCTTAGGTTTGAATGATTTCCATTTGCCTTGATTGGAGTTAAGCAAGTTCATTAAAGAAAGATTTGCCATTAAAATATTTGCAAAATAGCTAGCAATGAAGAGTCAGTAATAAACATGCTGCAAGCATTTATTGAATGCCTCCGTTCCAGGTGGCAGACTGGCATGAACTGTTACTGCGAACACCAGTTCTGTAACTTGACAAAACTCTGAGCACTTGACTGAAAACTATATTTAGGGTGACAAGAAAGCAGCTATTAACCCAGGTAGAACATAGTTTTGGATGATATATTTTATGCTAATATTAAAAAATAAACCAAAATAAAAATCACCACCACCACCACCAAAACAAAAAACAAACAAAAATGCACACTCAAAAACATAAACACACAAAACCCCCCAAACAAACTACCCCTTCCATTCTACATACAAACACTGATCAGAATTTTTTTTCTGGAAAGAATTTACATAAAGAACATGAGGATGGCCTAGGCTGCTTCTGATTTTTCTTATGGCTTTGGCTCCTGTGCTTTTTCATAGAATTACAGTGGTTGGAAAGAACCTCTAGGATCATCAAGCCAAACCTTCATCCTAACATGTCTCTAACCACTAGACCACAACCTCAAGTGCTACATGTACTCATTTTTTAAACACCTCCAGGAATGGTGACTCCACCACCTCCCTGGGCAGCCTGTTCCACTGCCTAACTACTCAGTAAAGAATTTCTTCCTAATATCCAATCTACACATCACCTGACACAACCTGAGGCCATTTCCTCTCATTCTATCATTAGTAAATTGGGAGAAAAGACCAAGACCTGCCTTGCTACTACCTCCTTTTAGAGGTTTCATCTAGAGCTTCAAAATAAATTCCAAATCAAATGAAAAATAATTAGATTAGAACTTTGATAGCAGACACTCCACTAATCAAAATAACAATATTTTTATTTTTAAAAATATTATAAAATGCTCAGATATTTGGCATTATAAAGAATCTGCTACTAAATATTACTGATAAGTAGGAGTTAAGGATTATTTATTGTATATGAAATATAAACAAGAATTAACAGGCTAAGTGGTACTTGTCAAAGAATCAGCAGTTAAAATGATTAATTAAACATTAAATTAAAAATTTAAGTGAATAGTTAATTCAGAGCTGGAAGTAATTGAAGGCTAGGTGAATATGGGAGGAAAGCAGTCATGTATGTTGGTGGTTTTACTTTACCCTAACCACCTCTCAGCTGCTGAAAACTGAATAGTGAAGCAGATGGGCTCTTAGTTGGGACCACTGTTTGAGATTCATGTCTTTGGATGACTATGGCAAGAAGGAGATTAACCAGTGAAATTAAAAAAATAGGTGGTAGATTTATAAGGCATGCATGTCTCATCTCTTGTACTTGGAATGATGTTTATTGGTATTCTGCTGCATTGATATTTATGGTTAGCAAAGAAAGATGACTGTGATCAACTCTCATGTCAGCAAAGCATGTACAAGGGAACTGTAGCCAAATGATGTACAGGTACCAGAAGATACTGTACTGTCTATCAACATTTGATTCTGAAGGTTTAATTTTGGTCAAATGGGCATTTTCCACTTCAGTTCATTTTCTGTTTAGATGTGCTACATTTTTAGACCACTAAAGCCTTGGAATTACTTTAAAAAGGTGTTACTTCATTGGAATATTGTAAATAACTCCAAGTAATTGTAAGTAATTCCAAGTAATTTAAAAATTAAGTAATTGTAAGTAATTCCAACTAATTTACTTTGAATATTTACAGCTATTGTGGAGCTATATGTGATAAAATTATTTACAAATGAGTGCTTTTAAATCCTTTTGTTTACAAATTTATTATGGACTTCTAATTTTTAAGTAAAAATAGTGTCATTTCCACTTTGTGCAAAGCTGTGCTGCTTCCTCTGCTCTCTTCAACTCTTTCCCACATGACACAGTATTTTCATAGTTATTTTCCAAATTTTTATTTTCTGGAAACTCCTGATGATGTGACAAACTTTCCCAAAATTCGAAATCCAACTGGGATACTCGATTACATCTAGTTTGTCTGTTGATTATATCAGAGCAGTTGGAGAAAAATGAGAATTTCCTTCTAAGTGTCATGATGTCTGGTGTCACTCTCTATGGCTGCAGCTTTTTCTGGAGTACTTGAGAGGGAATGAAGAAGGATCTGAGATATTAGTGAGAGCAGCACCAAGAAGACATTGGAAAACTTAAAATTACATGTACCTAGTCTCAGTCCTTATCTTCAGAGAACACTAAAAATACTTTGCTTGGGTTCAGTTGGGGTTTGGTGCATTTTCAGTATGTGGGTATTTTGCTATGAGTGGTCATTAATAACCAGGGTTATGAAACTTCTGAAAATGTGTAAAAATAGATGTTATTCTGCAGCAGAGAAAGAAGTGAGAACATAACATGATCTATTTTATTACTCTGCTATTTTTTTACACTGGCCAGTAATTAAGTATTCTCTCCTGCTTCCTACCCCCCCAGCCTATCATTAATTCTGTTTTAATTTGTGACATTTCTGTTGTCTGGTAGCATGCAATAGCAGCCCATTCAATCGAGTTAGTGTGTATGCAGATGTTTAGACATTATGCCTCCCCTGTGGAAAGGTCTCTCTTTTTCTTCTGTAAGGTGAAGCAGATAATTTCAAACACAGGTGTTCCTCTTAACTCCTCCTATCCTAAGAATCTGAAGCCAAACTAAGCTTTGAAGGTTTACAAATTTACCAAAGCATTAAAATTTTTATTGGAGGTCTAAAATAAAGCTATTATTGCTTTCCTGTCAAGGATATGATTGGAATTTATTTCCTCTATGAATATATGTATTTTATTTTTTCCTTGGATCTTAAGATACCTTCTTTTCAGAGTTACCCAAATAAGATATTGGTAAATGAGGAGTTGGGCTTATCAAATGATAGTGCTATTATCTTCCTAGAAAATATTATAAATTTAAAATGATGCTATAATTCAGTACTTCACTGCTGTAATTCAATGGAATCAATCCAGTGACTCTTACCATTAGAAAATTGGAATGAAGGCAGATTATCATGTGCACTGAGGCTGAAGTTTTTTCAGGGGAAAAAAGAACACCTTCCTACTCCAATGAAAAGATCCTGGCTCGGTAATGTTCCAGTGAGGAGAGACAAAACAGAATGCTTACTGTGCTATTATGGGTTTTAGATGAAGAAGATAGTAAAATTGGTTTAAGTATTAAGTTTTCTGCTAATTTTATAGAGCTCTATATTTTCTGTGCATTGTCTTTCCACAGGAAAGATAATATTGCATTCATTTTCTCTTCAGACTTCAAATGCTGAAAATGTGACTCAAGTAAAACAAATTTATTTTACTGCATATATCTAGCAGCATTCATGTAACAGAAAGCAAAGCTAAACATCATGTATTTTATGTAGTGATGGTGTAGCTGTATGGTCTAAAGACAACACACTGACTAGTGCAGTTTGAAAAGTTAATGTTTTGAAAATTTATTTCTTCAGCTTTATAGTAGACTGTACTCCAGTGGTCTGTAGGATGATCACTGTAGCTTTCCCACAGTCCATTCACAAAGCAGGTCCCATTATCCATCTAATGTTGAAAGAAAATATAAATTTCAATCATATGAGAGATATCAACCCCTAAAAGAATGTAGGATTGGTAGTATTTGGTAGTATTCACACAGTACTGCTGTTTCTTTTTTTCCCCCCTTTTCAAAATTGTTTGGGTTTCACTACATAGAGAGGCTAGAAATAAGCTCCAGTAATTACTCATAAAGTGAAAAGCAGTCATAATGAAAGATTTTTTTTCAGGCTTTTCGTATCTCGTTTTATTTCCAGTCAGTTTTATTTTCCATGTACTTAAACAACCATATCCTATTGTAAGGTACTATTTTAGGATGGGGAAGAGCTTCATCAGTCCTGCATGGCACTGTCCAAAATTATGCAGGCAAGAAATGATTATAATTAAAAATTACCATTTTCTTGTCTGTTGAAACAGAAGATTTGCTGTGGTGTCTCAATTGTAATAAGGAATTGATCGAAACAGTCAGTAAAAGACAGGCATGAATTGAATTTTGTGGTGAATAAATTAGCTCTGTTCTTTCTCTTTTCTAGGTACAGCAAAATTTTGTTGTATCATTTCAGTATGTTATATATTCAGAAACCATAATAATGTAGACAATAAAAAACTATGAATGGGAAAAACGAATGTACTGTGCATAAGCTCCATAAATACTATTGTATGAAAAAGTCAAAGGACATAAAATGTTTCTATTACAACTAGAACTCTTGTTGAATGTAATTATGAATGGTAATAGTCCCATTTTCACCTAATGTTTTTGCAAAAATTTGGAGGGAAGAAATATTTTAAATTAAACACTTTTCTAAAAAAAAGAAAAGTTGCAAGTACAGTTTCTGAGAGTAAGGTGCAAAATAAGTATTTTGAGAAGTTATCTGCCTACTCAGGTCATGGTCTTATGTGCTGTTGTGCTAAATGGAAAAAACAATAAGTAAGGTTTTGAAACCAGTGTGTTGAATGGATGTCAAAACAACATGGCAATGTCTGGGACTTAGAAAATACAAATGGGGTCAATGAGGCCTTCTGTCTCCTTATTGTTAACAATACCTTTTCTTTCTTCATAATTATACTTGGACCGTGTTTTCTTATTTCTTTTATTTCTTCTAGAGAACTGCTTCAGTTCATCCTTTTATTGCTTCTTATTGTGAAGCTGATGGAATCTCCAGTTAACAGTCCATCAAGGCTATCTCTGTACATTAAAACCCAAGAGTCCCCCCCAAAAAATTCTCTTGTGGAAAATACACTAAAAAAAACCCCCAAACCAACAAAAAAACAATCAAGAAGCAAGAAACCAAAAAAAACACCAAACATATGGTCTACATTTTTAGACAATATTAAGGAATCTGATCTCTTGGAAAAAAATAAAAACAAACAAACTGCTAATGTGACATTGGAGCTGCTGGCTGCATGAAAATACAGCCTCCTTTATGCATTTTAGCAGTTGCAGGTAAAATCCAGATTACCCAGCTTTGACTAAATCTAGAATGATTAACATACAGTTTGCCTTAATTTCTATCTGAAAAAATTAGGATATTTTATCCTTAAAATAAAACAAAAATGTATTACCAATAAATGAAACAGCTACAAAAGCCCTACATTTATTAAGTCATTATAAATAAATTAATTTCTAGTAAAAATCTGCTTTATTTTTGCTAAAGCTCTTATGTGTGGTGTAACTGAGGTTTTACTGCCATAGTGGATCATGTTTCCAGCAGCAACTGCTTCAGTGTCTTCCAAGATATGGACTAAATGGGGATGAATTCCTACAAATAGTTTGAAACAGAGGTTCTTGAAATGCCACACATACCAAGGTACTGATATATTGAACAGCTTAGAAAGAGAAATGGTCTAATTGGCTGTATCTTTTATCCTGTTTTCTTTGATCCAATCTCACTGGAGCAAGCAGCTGCTTGCCATTTTCAAACAAGGTGCAGTTCCCAGAGTTGCACAACCAAGGCTTTTATTTCAGTTCAGTATGTTTCTAACTCTGAGGGAGGATTTCGAAATGGAACGTTGTCCATTTGGGATTACCATGAAAACTGGCAGCCTGCCCTGCTTTTGATTGTGTTAAAGCCTTCTTTTAAAGAGAAACACCTTATTGGTCTTCAAATCTGTGTCAGTTAGAAATCCCCTTTGGGACTGAGGGGATGATGAGTACTTTTCATGAAGGACGGAAATGATAAAAATGTAAAAAGTAATCTTCTATTACTTGTTATAATGTTTCATTTGATTGCTCTTGAGCTGAAATAGGAAGAATTAAATTGCTACCTTGCTGAAAACAGGTTCTAGTTACTGTTTCTGCACTTGACCATGTCTATGTTCACATTTTGCTAATAGAAGGTAAGTTTTAAAAAAAAAGCAAAGCAAAGCAGAGAAATAATTTTTTTACATAACAAGTGCATCATACTTTATCAATGTCTCATACCCACTGTAATTTTCATAAATGTAAGATTCTCAAAATCCTAAGAGAGAAGATTTAAAAGCCCACTAGGGAAAAGCAACTTTTCCCAAGGTTGTTAAAGTCTCTGTGCTCCCAAGGAAAGGAATTTTAAATTAATTGTATATATATGGCACATTTATCACCAATGCATGACTGAATACTTTCTCTTAACTCATGACAGTTTTAAGTTTTTTTGTTTCTTTGAATTCTTTTTGTGTTTTGGAGAGCTGTTAGAAAAAAAGGGTGCCTTGAAGGGAAAAAGTAAAATACATCTCTGACTTGATTGTAGAAAAAGAGCACTGTTTGAAGGCCTTGGAGATCTGGCATGTTACAATAAATACTGAGGCCACTGGATTAACAGCAGATAAAGTCAAATGATGATGATGAATTTATTTCAGACAAGACCTTTTATTGTTTGGTCATAGGCTCAAAAAAAGCAAATGTAAAACACAACACACACTAGTCTAGTACAAGTTGCATGGATTTGGTATGCAAAATGTTGTATTTAAAAATATGTTTGGCTGCTGCTAAGCACTAAAGCAGTATATGGAATTACTGGATCAATTATTGTTCTTCTTCTCCCCTAAAATCTCTAATTATTGAAGCTGTGAGTTTTAAATATATAATTGGAAGGGAATAGAATTCATAGCTTCCAAATATGTTTGTTGGGTTTTTTTTTTGGTTTCTTTTTCCTAATGCCATAACTTTGTTGCTGCTTTTATTTTTTTCCTCATGTTAGATCATTCCTTAACTATTGTATTGTTGATCTGTTCTGATACCCCCAACTCTGTCAGGATAAAGTGAATACATTTTTTTTATCTTGTTGTTGTTTTTGATTTGTTTTGTTGTTTTGTTTTGTTTTGTTTTGTTTTGTTTTAGGACAATAGAGATATAAAACCCCCCACCTACTAGTGAGGAAAAAAATAGAAAGTTCTGTTGATGCAACAATCAATTCATACCAAGACACTCATAATAAAATCAAGCTATAGATACAATGGTAAATTTTATGATGATTCATAACAAAGCAAATATCTTCCTAAGGCTGATTTGGTTGTTTTTGTTTTGTTGTTTGTTTTTTTTTTTCCAAGGGAGACAATAGGATTAAAATCACATTCTCTACATTACTAGTTTAGAAATTTCTAATTAATTTTGTTGGTTAGATGAATGACTGTCCGAAGACTTTTTATTTTATCCTATGTCAGTTTATATTCCGCTGTTGCAGATGAGATTAATGAATATGCAGCAGCATACATCAGTATTATAATAGGCATTTTATTAATTTTCGTATGGGTTGTGGCATTCTAATTTTCAAGGGTAGAAATACCAGTGAACAATCACAATCAAAGCTTTGATTCTGAAATGCAATGTGCTCAGTGTCCTTGGTTGCCATTGAAATTGCTATCTTGAACATTCAGAACACTGTGGAATGGTTGGAATGAAACAGTGGTTTCATTGCTAATAAAAGAGATGCCACATTTGGGATGTTCACTGGTGCAGGAAACAAGGGCATTTCATTTCAGTTCACCTTAATAATTCAAATCTGAGCTGTCAATATCCAGCAGTATCCAGTTCTCCTTGTAAGTCTCTCTATCAACTGCTAAAGTATAAAGGAATCAAAGTCGATGAGGAAAGAGAGGTTTGGAAGCTCCTTTCATCTGACATGTTATTTGGACATCGAACAGTGTAAACTAATTATTTTACCTTTCTATCACCTCCAAAGTTTCCATCACCTGGTAATTTAAGAGTCATGACTGTGACTACTAACACTTCCTTTTGTCTTTACATGCTCCAAATGGAACCTCTTGGCACAAAACTTAGAGCATTTCACCTAAGCAGAGCATCTTGGAGCGTTTGCTGTTCTTTAAAAACCAGGATCTTGTACAGTCTTGACAGGTTAAGTTTAGACTTTAGTTCTTTGTTGTTGCTTTTTTAATTGGGAAGACATGAAACAATTACTTCTCTAGTTAAATGACTATTTCATGGTGCAACTTTAAAAACATGCTGTCATTTACAGTTTGTTTTTCAAAGCACTCATGTTGCTTAATTTATATCTTTAATAGGTTCATGTCCCTGTTGAAACAAGAACAGGCTGATATAGCTGAGCTACAAAACCATTATTCTTAAATATTTCCACTTGAGCCAACAGATTTATGTGAGTGCAAATAGGGAGTACCTGTGAATAGGATTTGACTGCTTTGGACTTGTGAGTGTCGCGGTTTGGAGTCAGGGCAACCCCCAGACCGATAACAGACTGCTCTCTTTTAACCCCCCTCCCTCCCCAAA
>JANHGL010020295.1:31887-43268 GCA_024611195.1 Ceyx melanurus
GAGGTGGTTGAGTCCCCATCCCTGGAGGTGTTTAAGAATCGCGTAGACGTGGTGCTGGGGGACATGGTTTAGGGACCTTGGCAGTGTAAGGTTAATGGCTGGACTTGTTGATCTTAAAGGTCTCTTCCAGCCAAATCATTCTATGATCTGGTTGAGGATGTCCCTGCTCCATGAAGGAGTGTTAGACTAGATGACCTTTAGAGGTCCATCCCAAGGCACTCTATGATCTGTCTTCTGAATTTGAAAACATTTGCACTAGAGGTATCTAATTTGGGTTGTAAAGACAGGAGGAATTGTAACTTGACAGTTGTGCAGTAACTTCTCAGTAGAGGTGCTCAGTACCATTGGCTTTTTACTACTCATTCTCACATTTTCTTTATATAGTCCTATTTATAGCACTGCCAGTACAACATGTGAACTTACCGATTGATTCAAGCTTCTAATTTTCTCAGCATGGCCACTTTTAATGAGCTTTGCTTTGTCTAGTCTAAAATACTGCTTATATGTATTTCCTTCTAGTCAGTATTTTTGTATTCTGATTACAACTCCTGTAAACTCTGGATTCATTTTACAGATTCATTAAAATAGTTATAACTTAGAATCATATGTACTGTAATAGGTTATACAGTATTCAGGAAAATAAATACCGAGATATTGACTTACTTTTAGCAGCTTACCCTTTAAAAGCTGACTTTATGAAGAAATGAGATCTTTCATTTCGTGATATCTTGCTCTTTGTATGATCAAACAGAAATCAGAAAAAACTTGCAGGTCTTCATAATTTAGGCTATATTAACTTGCAAGGCTTAAAAGACCAATAAATTATACTGGCATATTAGAAGAGTGTAATAAATTATATATAGAGACACACCAAAGTTATAGATGATTCTTTGACATTTACTGACTCATTTTATAATAATTGAATGTCTAATTATTCAAATCTTCATAAGTCTTCCAAATTCTTAGGAATAGAACTTCCTATTATGTGGGAGCATGATTTAGAGTCTCTGTGTGGGCATCATTTATATGAAGCTGGTTTAGTGTTGGTTTCAAGTAAGTAGAGTAGGACTGGTTTTAGGTATGTCACTCCCAGGATGCTGTTTAAGGTTTGGAAAGGATTTTAAGGCTCTTTCATGGACCATGTAAAGAATGTGTAACATGAATTCCCATTATCCTGTCAAAAGCTGCTGTTGTAGGAATCAGGCTGCAAAACATCAGGATTCTCTAACACTACTATTCGCTTTCTAGATTATTTTATAATTGGCTTTTGTATTAAAAAAAAAAAAAAAAGGGTGCTATAGTAATGAAGTTTTCCAAAATTAGAAGAAAATATGTTCTGTAATACAGACTATTGCTATTTGCAAAAATTTAATCTGCTACATCTTTATCCTGCACTTAATACTTAAGGAAAACAATTGCATGTAAATAGGTGCACTAATAATAGCTGATTAAAATGCATTAATTTTATACCACCAAATAATAATAATTAATTTAATTCCAGTACACCATAAAATGTCTAATTCCTCTTCAACCAGTTCACATTTAAATTGATAAAGGAGATGAAGGTAGTTTAGAAAATCTCATTAAGTGTGCAAATATATATTCTGATTTTCTGTGAGAGGTTTATTTCTTTAATCAATTAAAATGTAAT
This sequence comes from Ceyx melanurus, assembly GCA_024611195.1. Taxonomy (NCBI): domain Eukaryota; kingdom Metazoa; phylum Chordata; class Aves; order Coraciiformes; family Alcedinidae; genus Ceyx; species Ceyx melanurus. The sequence continues at coordinate 33,539 of JANHGL010020295.1, forward strand.
AAATACTATGGTAAGACAATGCTGAAACTATACAGTCAAACACAAATCATAATATGCAAAGTGAAGCATCCCTTGGTGACAGTAACTCAGTTTGCATGCAGTGGGTTTATTCAGTAGAGGCTACTCTTTAATCCGCTGTGTTTAATTTAAGCACTGGTATTAAATCCTGAGTAGAGCTAGTGATATAGCTGTAGTTTTAATTTATGGCTGCTATATTTTAGGGCCTATACAAATTTAGATAACATTCCTTATTTACTACATTGTCATGAATGCTTTTTATATAATCAGAATTATTTATTTTTTTACTCGTTCATGCTAATTTTCTGTTAGACCAATTTTTGAAAGTCCTTGAGGCTTTCAAGTAACACTTTCTCTCTGACTTGACAATTCCCCCCCCAAAAATGCTTACTGTTCTAATAATCATTATTTATCTACTAGTTCCTACCTTCCATTCTGTTAGAATACCCAACGTTTGCTCATGAAATAGGGAGTTAATGAGCTTAATGAGTCATTCTAAATAGCTTCCATAGATCTAATTTATTAATAATTCAGAGGACAGCTCAAATGGCTGCCATTAGTTTGTGATCTCTTTTTCTCCTCTCTGTATAGAATATAGTAGCTGCTGTGCAGTGAAAATAGCACTTGAGGACATGGATAGAAATCTGCAATTGTTTTAACAAATATTTTGCTGCTAGCCTTTCAGGAGGCAAGGAGAATATATAGCCTTGGTCATGTAGAGATCTATCAACTCATAAGGAGGTGGTGTGAGTTCAGTGTTCAAGACATATATAGAGGTCTTTGGAAGAACTATTTTTTTGCACCTGTGTATTGGTTATAGTCATGTAAGAGTAAACATTCTCACTTCGAGTACAACTCAATACGTATGATGAGTGACACCTGCACCCCTCAGATAACTTGGACATAGCTATTTTTGTGGCAGACTGGAGTTAGAAGTGTGTTGTGTTATGAACGTATAGACATCATAGGGTAGGATTCTGCAAACTAAATTATGTAGAAATCTAATACATTTCAATTTAAAACCACAAAATCTTCAACATTTTCTTTATGAATTTGCAGATACTTCTGGGAACATTCAGACAGGCAGAATCTATCATTTGAAATCTATCACATGAATAGAGTTTCTTAAAATCCTTGTAAACTAGAGATGGAAGCTGTCAAGGAAATGTAAAAGGTAAAGGATGAGGTTTTAAAATAATTCAATAATATAAATATAAAAAAGTAATTAAAACACCTTGACACCTAGATCTCCATTGTTATATTTCTAAATATAATCCAAATTTATTTATTTTATTATTTTAATCAGTCCTGTCACCTGTCTATCTAGACTGTGTAGGTATTCCACTTTTCAAAAGAGGAAGTTGTACTTCTAATTAAAAAAAAAAAATATTTTTTTGTCCATTGTTCAATCAAAATAGAATGTTTTGTCATTTTTTTCAACCACATTTCTGTCACTATTTTATAAGTGGTTGTAGGGTGAAACAAATTATACCTTGCCAGAAATTTGTATAAATTCCCTTCTTCTGAACATGTATTCAGCTGGTTCTCTCCGTATTAGGATTGTATATTACCACAAGTGAAACATTTTACAATACTTCATGAAAATGTTCTGAACTAGAGCACCTTACAGAAAGAATCTGATACAACATAGAAAATCTATCTCAAATAATAAAAAAAGTGTTATCTTTTCATGTAGGAAATACTTTTATTACTATCAAATTTTGAAAATACGTAAGTACATGAAATTGGTATAATGGCACCCAAAATCTTATTAAGAATTCCTATTTTGTCTTTGTAGCATCTGTCATTATCACTATCAAATTCAACAGTCCCTACTGTTATGAGAAAATTTACTTTATACATCCTAGGATGGAAGTTAAAAATCCCTCTGGATATTTTAATTTGGATCTTCTAGAGCAGAAGCATAAATTAATATATTCCAAGGAAGTTAGATTGTCTGTGACTGTTCTAACAGTAAGTTATAAATGCCAAAGTGCCACGTCCAAAAAAACCGTCAAATGTCATGGGTTGCAAAGCTAGAGTAAAAGCTGTATTTTAGTTGGTCTGTAATGTTTCAAGCAATGGCATTATGAGTTTGCCATCACAGTTTCAAGATGGCATTACGAGTTGCCATCACACTGCCTAGTATAGAAGACATTTGAGTTAATATTGTGACTACACAAATACTGGAGCCAGGTATGTTAAAAGGATTTAAAAGCTGGCACCACATATTATTCATTTGTACACACTCATGCAAACAAAGCATTAGATCTCCTGGATCTCCTCAGCTTTGGACATCAGAGCTGTGATTTGCTTACTGCCCTGGGACTCTCTTGATGACATCACTCTTACTCAAGTCATTGCTCACAACAGGTATAAAGAATAAATGAAAACAAACATGTAATGTATGTGTGTCAGGGGGTACCTTTTAACCTTTATCTGCAGGAAATATCTGAAAATGGAACAGAGGAAAGCCACAGGCAGAGTCAGCCTTGTCATGGCAGATCAGTTATGCTGCTTATTGTGTTTTAGAGAGTAAGAACCGGCTAGGAGATTCACCCGTACATATTTCTTAGGAGTTACACACATTGAACCCACCTTCAGTGACAGTATTACAGTTCAGTGTATTAATGTCCCTGTGAACTTCTACAGGCAGTATTCAGCACTTTAAAATCTGCTCATTTCAGTATTAACTTTTAATGTTGAACATTTGCACTGTATCTCATTTTATCTTGAGCAGCACATCTGCCAAAACTCCAAATCTAGCTTTGCATGATGCATGCTAACCCATACTGAAATTTATTTTAATGAAACTTCAGCTATATAGATGTAAGTATGAACCAAATACTTACTGGCAGCCCACTGGTGGTAAATCTTTGTGTCCAGCGAGGGTAGTAACAAAGATTTCATTCACTGTAACTCAGTGAAGAAAGCATCAAATCCATGTGTACGATGCCAGTTTGTAGTGACTCATTTCCAAGCCAAAGTCATCACAGTCAGTAAAACACAAAGTACAAGAGAAGAGTACTTTTGATTCTTGGTCTTTGTACCAACAGTTTGCATCACATATACTTGATAATGGTTCTCAATGCTGAAGTCTGTTATCTTGTTACCTACAGAAAGGCGTGTAATCTTGCATGCTTCAATAATTTCATTTATTATTTAGGGGAGTATCATGTAAAAATATCTGTTTCTTGGGAAATGTAAAAGATTACCTTTTCTGTTCTACGTTTTTGCACAACTGTTGGGAGTAATGATATATTTCATAGCACTTTTAAATAGATGACATCGCTTGGTTCTATCAGTGTTCTTTTAAGAGAAAAAAATATATATACGTTTAGCTTTGTTTTGTATGTAGGCTTCACATGGACTTGAAAGTCTTAATCACTTTGCCTCAAGTTTAACGGAGCTTAGGTTTCCTTCAGGATAGACTATATGCAGTGATTCAATGAACAATCAATGACAGAAGTAAATGTAAAAACAATTAGAAACATTAAACTCTCATATAAAACTAAATGGAGTAATTGACATTTCATAGGAATACTTTGGTTTTGCTTTCTGTGATATTCTTGTTGTTAGAAATCTCTCCTGTCACCTGAACTGTCCAAAGATTTTCAATTTATGTGGGCAGGTATGGATGTTCATGTGTGCAAGGGGAAGAGGTGGGAATATAGAGGTTTCTTCATATCATCTAGCCAGCACGCCAGATGATTAGTTAGTTACCTGACTTCAGTACAATATTTCACAGAGGTTTTGGATGTTATCATAAAGATATATGCAAATATATATATATATATAATATATATACACACACGCAAATGGGAATGGAGAAGGAACAGTGTCAAGCTTTTAAACAGCTCAAGAACATAATGCATTCAACTAATTAGATTGTTTTCCTTACTACTAGGGAAGATTTTAGAATTCCATTTCCTATGAGTACCATCATGCTGATGAGCAGACTTCAGACTTGAGGCAGAAACTCCATGAATACATACACAATTGGTCTATTTTCTCATTTTGTTTTATTTTTCTCTAGAGCATTTAATAAAACCAGATTCTATTTCCTTTTTTTTTTTCTACAAAAAAATTCCATTGAAATGACTGTAGTATATCAACAAAGGCCTCAGAAACAGACTCAAAGATTTTAATCACAAATCCTTAAGAAATATGTTGTTTCTTTGAAAACATTTCAAAGCAGGGTGATATCTTCTTCTTTTTTTTTTTTTTTTTTTTTTTTTTTTTTTTTTTTTAATTAAGAAACCCTATTATGTCACTCTCACCCATTTTATTAGCTAGAGTAGACTAAGACTCAAGGACTCAGGAAAATATGAGCTTCAAATGGAGGAAGGCCATACATGGAACTTCTCAGTCTGACTTAGAAGTTTGAGATTTGATTAACAAAGTAGGAAAATGTATGGCAACCCAATAGCAGTTAGATGTTCCTTCCAAGTTCTCGCTGCCTATTTTGAAGACTTTTATTCTATTTCTTCTATTTGTTTCAAAATGTAATTCCCTATTCATGCCATGATGATGAAAGACTCTACATAGCAACATGTAGATGCTTCATAGCAGCATGCAAAATGTTTCTGAAACCCACACAGGGTTTTATATATAAAACAGCTGGAAAATAGGCTAAATTGAGAACTGCATATGCACCCTGCAGGGACTGAAATTTTCAAGTGACAACTGATTCCGTTCAGAGAAAACAGAAAAATAACATTGAATAATAGAATTAGATAAGATAGAGTAAAACCTCTCATTCAATTTCTATCTGTAAATCACTAAATGTGTTTCTAGTAATAATAGTATTGGAAGTCATATGTTGTTTCAACAATCCATTTATATTTGATTAAACTTAAAAAGTATAAGACCCAAGTTATATATTTTGCCTTTTTGGTTCAAGGCATGGTTCATTTATTTAAATGCCTTTGGGAGTTTTGCCAGTTAAACATTGAAGAGGTTGTTCTGTTACTAATTGCTTCTTGCTTTTCAATCCTATGCATGTGTTTAGTTTACAGTGAAGGATTTTTCAGATTTTTGAAGGGCTACCAGTAAGGCATAGCTGCTGCCAGCTCTGCATTTTAGCAGGCAGGAAGGCTTTAAACTTATATTCTAAAATAGATGGAGACAATCTTCAGACTGTTGGAGACAGATGCCTGTGGGCAGATCTCTGATTTATTTGATAATATATGATATTAGCTTATTCAAAAAAGTTTTTTTCCCCCGCTTTTTACAAAGTGCAATAGTTTTGGACTGTCTTTTGGTCTCCAATTGACACACTGATATCTGCCAGAGTTGAACCTTTGGTTTGGACAAAACATCTATACAATTGCCATTGACATTTGCAATGCAGCCATCATCAGCTGCATCATATAGTATAAACACGAGAAGCTTAGAGAATCTTTGAGGTTTGGAAGCTTTTTTTATTATTTTCCTCATTTGAAATGCACTTCCGATCTTTTACATCCTTTATGTTTCTAAATTTTTGCTAATTTCCTTTTTAATATTAAAAATCCCCAAAGCTTACTCGCCTGCCTATGGAGAGGGAGTTTCCTATGCTATCAATGCTTTGATTTGCACTTAAAGAATTAAAATAAAAACTTGGTGGTTTTGATAATCAGAGTAAAAAAGAAAAAACAACAACAAAAAATCCAAAACTGTAAAGAAGGCTGTAGACATCAAAATTCCTTTATTTTGCTTAGCTGGTTTACAACCTTGATAATATCAGATGAAAAAGTGTGGGAAGATGTTGCCTGGGACACAGGACCATTAAACAGAGCTCCTTGCATAAAAAAGAAGAAAGAAGCAATCAGAACATCTCACATCAGCTCTTTTTCAACCTAATAGAATGTGCGACCTAAGCACAAAATAGGAGATCTTTAAACATGTTAATGAGAACAGTGTGGGACACTAAGCCACAGACTGTAGTGTGGATGAAACAATTAGAAAAGTAAATTCTGATCATGAAATTTCTGGTATACAAGAGGACCAGGAAGTTGTTCTTTGGCACTTCCATATTGTCTTAATATGTTATACCCCTATTTTGAGGTTAAAGATGAGAATTATCGACTTAACAGGAGCAAACACCGAAAACTACTCTCCATATATCACCTACTTTAGCCTACCAAACTTTGTCTTACAAAGATTGCAAAATACTTTTTACCTTGCAAAGATTCTTCTCAGATATCCTGAAAATCAGTTAGGTTTTTATCATTCTCTTCTTTCAAGGAGAGGGGTTATTTGTATAGTCTTCCAATACTGACCTCTACAAAGAATCTGACTAGAAATCTGGTGCTTTTTTTTTTTTTTTTTTTTTTTTTTTAACTGGGGAGGGGTGTTGCGTGTGTGGTAAATTAGATTTTCACACTCAAGTAAATTTAGGACTACAAGTCATGATATTTGTATCTGGAGTATAACTGTTCAACGGCAAGTCAATGTTGACCCTCTCTTGAGACCGTAATATAGGCCACAGACTAAATTAGTGTTTCAGCAAACACTACTGGTTCTTACTTGTGCCCTAGAAATCAAGCAAAATTAATGAACTTGTTTTGTGACCCCTGGAGTATGTTCTAGGCAGGTAAATTACAAACACTGACAGAGCAAAGAAAGCAGGTTGATTTTACATTGAATTAACCTTTAAATGAAAGAGATACAAGAGTCTTTTCCTTTCCAAGCAACATCATACTATCATCATACTCACCAGTGTAACCAGGGGTAACAGGGCCATAAATAAGCTTTCACTTCTTCAGAGAAGCATTCTGGAAGCATTTGATGAGACAATCTCACAGCAGTTTGCTCAACTTCTGCCTTGTATTTAAATACACATTTAGGACAGCACTCACAGAATCACAGAATCACAGAAATTAGGGGCTGGAAGGGACCTAGAAGATCATCTAGTCCAACCCCCCTGCCTGAGCAGGATCATCTAGACCAAGTCTCTTTTAAACCAGTATGGAAAGTGATTTCACAGAAGGGAGAAAACTGTAGAATTTGCAGTCAGGTACAGCAGTACATTGCCCTGGTGGGTTCTCCACACCCCCCACCCCTTTCAGTAATATCTCATTTCCTTTTATGTTCCTACATCTTCATTAGCAAGTCAAGGGGTACAACAGCTGAACTTCGTGGAATAAAACCATGGGTGGTTAGAAGGTCCATGATGTATGTTTCAAAGCTTTTACTGTGGACTATTCTCATCTGATTGTGTATAAACTGTTCTCTGTAGATGCCAGCTGCTAAACTTTGCCAATTAAACTTTGCCCCATAAAATTTTCACGAGCTCTGCAGGCAGAATAATTGTCTAAGAAACACATGCAAAGACAAAAAGAAACACTGGTCTGTACATGATTACTTAATATGTTTACTGGTTTTAGATGTCGGATACTCCAATTTTCAAAGGTGTCAACCTAACGTCATCTACAAACAATATAATTTAACATAGGACACTGAAATTCTTTACCTCCCCATTCAAATTTAAAAATAGCATAAAAATAAGCTATTGAATCTCAATAAGTATGAAAATATTAAAAAAAAAAATATTTTGAAGCAATGCTTATTTTTGATTCAAGGCAGTTTTTATTAATAGCTTATCATAGAATTATGGAATGGTTTGGGTTGGAATGTACTTTTAAAGGTCATCTAGTCCAATGCCCCTGCAGTCAGCAGTGACATCTGCAACTAAAGCAAGTTACTCAGAGCCCCATCCAACCTCAAGTGGAATGTTTCCAGGAATATGGCATCAGCTATGTCTCTGGGCAACTTGGGTAAGTGTCTCACTTCCCTCAGCGTAAAGAATTTCTTCTTTCAATCTAGATGAAATCTCTCCTATTTTAAAACCATCACCCCTTGTTGTATTGTGACAGGGTCTGCCAAAAAGCCCATCCCCGTCTTGCCGAGAGGCCTTTTAAAGTACTGAAAAGAAACAATAAGGTCTCCCTGGAGATTTATTATTTTCCAGGCTGAACAACCTTAACTCTTTCAGCATTTCTCCATAGGAAAGGTGCTTCAGCTCTTGGATCAGTTCAGTGGCCTCCTCTTGACACATTACAACAGGTCCATGTCTCCATGACTCCAGAGTTGGACACAGTAATACAGGTGAGGTGTGACCAGCAGAAATATTAGAGCAAGTTAAATATAAAGAAAAGTAATTGGCTTATTAAGTATGAAGAAGTATTTCAGAAAACTGCGTTTTAAAACTTTTTTTTCTTTTAGAATTACATAATTAAAGTATCATTTAAAATATGGCCAAAATTGTATAGTAGTAAGTCTGTCGTTACTCCCATTACTACCAACAAATATGATTAAAATTTTATCATATTTTCTCTAAAATTTTTAGAAAAGTACTATCAATATATCTTTGTAAAGAAAAAATACAAGTTTAAAGCTTCCTTGTGGCATGATTTTTCTTCTCCTTTGTAGCAAGGTGTTGAGGGAAAAAAAAAACAACAAAAAAAACCAACCAGGAGCCTGAGATGCTAAATGCAAACAAAACTGGAATACAAGGAAGACGTTTATTAATCTCTGGACAAATAATGACATAACAAGAGAAAGAATTAACATCAGCAGAGGGATCTATATTTATGTACACTAGCAAGCAGATATGTGAGTAAAACAGAGGAACAAGACAAAGCATCATTTTAGCATTATGAAATTTAATTCATAAGCAGTCAGGAGAGGTAATGAAAGAAGGGCAAAACAAGTCCTAGCTTCTTTTCCTAGAAACACAAATGTAATACCTATTTCCTGCCTGGGTTGCAATAGACAAGAGGTAAGGAGAGCTGCCTGTTATCTAAATTGATACATGTCTGCTTTGAGTGAACAAGAGTTTTGTAATTTATTTTGTTGAGCTCTTTTCCAGATGTTTATAGCTGCCACATCTCATTGTACTTGTGTCGTCCTTTAATTTGCATGAAAGAAGATGATATAATTGAAAAACTCAGAAGTAAGACAAGTTCAGATTACTAGCAGAGGCAAGTTAATTTGTTATTTATTAAATGCTAATGAACCTGGCACCTATGTTTTATTTGTTTCACTGTTTGAAATTGGAAAGGTCTTGTAACACAGCTAAGTCTATGATAAACAGTGATGCTATGTTGTTCTTATTGATGTTCCATTAGAATAAGCAAGTTTGTAAAGCTATGTAACAATAAATATGTGTGCTGTGAAGCATCCTCAAAAGGCAAACATAAACCAGTTAGGAAGCAATTTTTATATTCAGATTCCTGTGAGAACTGTGGCTGAACTTTGGACCCTTTGGGGCTCAGTTTTTTGTGTGGTTTCCATATGGAATGGGTGAAGTGTTGGTGCATTAAAAGGCTTTTGGGCTTAAAACCCAGAAGAGTCTGGCTTCCGTGACTGTTCATGGTTGTGTCACCAATATGATTCTGTCTGTAAATGAAGTAGTCTTTTGCTACCACTGTTGTTCCTGATAATGCTGCATAAATGTCTAAAGCTAAAACAACAGTTGTTCATGGAAGTGCTAGAGGCATGCATCTGTGGCTTATTTTCCCTTTGACTACTAAAACGAGTTTTGAAACAACTGTGTTCATAGTTCCATTATTGTTTTCAGAGTCTTCATTGCTTAACAATTTAAAGCAGGAATAATGATATGATTTACATTATTTATTTTTATATATTTATTACTACATTATTTTATTTTTAGGTATATTTATGTTTTGGTTGGGTTTTTTTAATAGTTTTAATGTTATTTTTATTT
>JANHGL010020295.1:43368-62452 GCA_024611195.1 Ceyx melanurus
CAAAGGGTTTTCTGTGTGCGTGTGTGTGTGTGTGTGTGTGTATTTGGATCCAACAACTTCTGTCCAGATTTCTGAGGCTATTGGGTTAGTTCTGTCATATTGTTATCCCAAAGAAGAAAATTATACTCTCTTAAAAAAAAAAATTCCGAACACATTTTGATGTCTTCCTCTTCGTAAAAGTTGCTTTCCTTTTTTCCTAATCTTCATTTACTGTACCTTTAAAATATGTAAAACATGGAAAGAAAATAGTGCAAAAGTCTAATAGAACATAGTACTTAAAACATTTGTCTAAATGAAAAAGAATGAATAATGTTCACTGATACAGCTCCATGAATCATCTTGCCCATGCATCGAACTGCTTCTACAATTTGCTTGAAGGACTATTCTTGTTTCTGAATGTAGAATAAAAGACATTTGGCTTATTCTGTTTGTGTTGATCAGGTAAGACAGTATGAAAAACTCAATTACAGTTGAGAATGTTCCTGTCTGAATAAACTTATTTTTAAAATTTAGGAAACAAAAAATTAGCTTTAATGTGTACTATAAATCAGAGTTGCCCTCTTTATTTGCAGCTTCTTGTGAAAATTTGGGAATATACTCCAAAGAGCCCATAACTTTGTATAGTTGCTTAAAATATGTGGTAGCAGAGGGAAGAGTCCGAGGCTGTGAGTGGTGAGATGGGGAAGAGAGCTGGCAGCTCCTGGGATAGAGAGGGCTCTAGGGACATTTCCTTTCGTGTTTGTCACTGCATATTATCTGATGATGAATAAGTAATGTGCAAATTATGTATGTGAAAAATATGGTAGCTAAACTGCTTTCCCAATTAGTGCTCTGGTCTTGGATAAGGCTATCAACATGCTGAATTACAGAGTTAACTGGCACCTTTCAAGTGAGCATCCAAAAGTCAGTTATTATCTAGACTTTACTCCTATTATATATGTGTTACATATACTCCTATATATTGTTTGTTTTCTCAAATGAGAAAAGTGATTGGATCAGTTTTCTGTTTCAGCTATTTTGCAGCACTTTAGCACTTCCCCACCATGTTTCTTATCTCACCTATAACTACAGACATAAAAATTAAAATGGTTAAGGCTAAGTTGCAAATATCTTTTTTTTTCATTTTTTAAGTTGCCATAAAGATATAATTTGCTTCTTATTCATTCATCTCTGTTATAAAGCAGCAGAAATAGCTAAGCTGAAAACTATGCTTGATCTCTACGATAACCTGACAGTCTGACAATGGAAAAAAAATGAATAGATTAATTTGAATTATGATTAATGATGAGTCAATAAGAGAAAAACCCAACCAAAAAAACAACATTGCGTTAATAAATTATAGTATTTGGCTCTTTAAGAGATTGCAATCTGCAGACCTTTTTCTTTAACCATGCAGGTATTAGTTGTTTTAAAAAGCAAATCTTTATCTTTTGAAGTCTGTTCTTCATACTGTGTGTCTCTTAAATTATTTAAGCTCTAAAAGCATAATTTTTATTTTCTTGCACTTTTCTCCATGACCAGTGTACTGCTACTTTGTGTGAACACACTTGCTGTATGTTTTTATCTCTACTAAAGGAAGGTAATGGCTCTGCTAGTGACTCCGTGGAAACAGAGATTCCATTTCTAAGACAAAATGAAGGAATAGGCATGTTATTGTGCTAAATCAAAGAAATTGCTGTTATCTTTGCCCTTTCTTGTAGTCTGGGCAATAGCTGCACAAAAGCTTTTGTCAAGAGAATGTATGCATCAGGGCTCTCCATCATGAGCCCTCCTGGATTTTACACTTAGTGCTGTATGTTGATTTTATTTTCATTCCTCATTTTCTTACACATTCTGGAGTAAAGTTGCTTTCTTCTGAGACTAAGCAGAGACCTTCAGACAGCCTTATCATACCAGCTAGCAGTCTCTTATCACTGGGCTTGACTTGCCTCTGTTTGTGGACCTTCTTGCTTCTGAGGGTGATACTCATTGTGGTTAAATACATTATTTAAAAACTAATATATAATGACAATAGAAGACCTTCAACCTTAGACGGACATCAATCTGATACTTCATGAACAATGAATTAATGAAATTACTTCAAGATCATTTTAGGCAGCATTTTTGTTGGTATCACAGAATGTTAGGGATTGGAAGGGACCTCAAAAGATCATCTAGTCCAAACACCCTGTCTGAGCAGAACTGCCTAGATCAGATCATACAGGAATTTGTCCAAATTATTATCTCTTCCAGGCAATAGTGTGTGTTTGTTTTGTTTTTGTTTTTTTTTTTTTGTGTAGTTGTACAACCTATTACTGCTGCACTTCTATTCCTCTATCACCTTTCTTTTGATGCTGGCCTGCCTATGCTACACAGTCAGTTGTCACCATGGCTGTGTTCAAAATGGAAAATTTGAAGGAGTCCTAGACAGGCATCTTGCCCTATATCCCATTTCAAAATTGTTATTAGCTTAATCAGATTTCTAGTAAGCAATGAAATGTGTGATCATATTAGCATATGCTCTTCTAGAGCATATGAGTGAACACATCTGCTAATATGTAAAAGTAATAGTCGAACAAAGCTTTCATATGCAATTAATGTATTATTTTTGCCAGTTGGCATGCATTTAATTTTGGTTTAGTGTTAAAATTAGCCTTCAAAATTCATACTCGGTGTAATAAAATATTTTTAGTGTTTTATAATGTATCTCAAGAAAAAATAATTACATTAAACAAAAAAGATCCAAATCGATTTAGTAGAATATTTGGCTTTTCAATCATTAGCATAAAAGAGTGGGAAGTGTAAGGAAGTAAAGGAGAATTTTTTTTCAGAAGCAGAAAAGCAAAAGCAGCTTTCAAATGTTCTTCTCAAGTAGTAAACTACACACTAATATATTTTAAGTGAAAAGATAAGTCACTGTAGTTTTCAAATTATATAATTGCATCCTGTTTGATAGTGCCATTCAAGAAGGGTATCCACCATTTAAACTCAGCTGCTAAGGCTTATAAAAATAGCATGACCTTTTAAGTGCTCTCAAACTACTGCAACTCCAGAACTGGTAAACAGTGTGTTATGCCAACACCATTTGGTATGTGAATATCTTCAAGTGTTTCTGAACTATATACAATTTTAATCCCTGATCCAGTAATTCCAGTGACTTTCTCCTTTTCAGGCAGATATTTGTGAGTGTTTGAATTGGGTATAGCAAATTTCAAGATGACACATAACTGAAGTAACTAATCTGAAATACTTGTCAGATGGAAAGCATTTTGGAGTATATACAAAATGCAAAGCAAAAAGAATCTTTTAAAGATGACACGATTATTATTATTTTTTAAAAAAGAAAATGTTATGAGCAAATGTTTTGGGGCTTTCTGTTTCTGGTTGTTTGGTTGTTGTTTTTTCAGGTTCCAAGTTCAGGGAAAAAAAAAAAAGGAGAAAACTTGCAGCTCCCTTCTGACTCAGTTTCTTCCAATGTAATTTTGTTCTATCTCTAGACTAAAATAATAATGTCACATTCTCAACAAAAACTTTCAAAAATGCACATCATGAACTGAATTAATGTCAGCAAAACAGCAAAGTAAAATATATATATACGTCTGATGCCTAATTCTTAGTCATCTTTGGTTTTTGAATGGCGCTTTTTTTTTTAATTATAAAGTAGTATTTAAGCAGACTGGTTTTTTTTTACAGCATTAACAAATATTTTGTCCTTAAGAGCTATAATAATTACTTCAGTAACTTTGAAAATTTAAGCCAGATGCTTAGTAGTTGTAAATGAGTGACACTCCTCTGGAGTCAAAGATGAGCTAAAAGATTCTGCTATACGCTACATTTGTCTACTGTTTCAACTTTATTTCCTTCTTGAGAAGATGGAGTTGATAAGTAATCATAATTGAAGTAGGGATTGAGGAAAGGTACAGCAGTCCTCCCATTAAGAAGTCATAGTAGGAAAACTACTTTGGAATAAAAATGGTGGGGGGGTGGGTTGGGGAAAGGAACATAGTGATACCATTTGCTGCTTGTGTCCATTTGGTGTATTATATTTCCCGGCTATTAATTTTTAAAACAAATTACCATATTTTCAGTTGATTTTTCATTTATCTTTATAGCTATACATTGCTCTACATTGCCCTGTGCTGAAGAAAGAAGCTTCCTGCAGTTGTTTCACCTTCTCAGTCATGTCAGATTGTTTGAAATCTCTACCAGGGAGAAGTAGAGGTTGAAAAGCATAACACACTCCATACCTGAAATCTGTTGGATGTCAACTTTCCTCCATATGAGGAGCTGAAGGTGAGAACAACCAAGTATATGGTGTGATGCTATAAATATACTATTAATATGGTCATGAGTTGATTGTCTGTAGATGTGATGGTGGGGTTAAGCAGGACTGATAAACATTGCACAGTGGTGAAAACCAGAGTCACTCCCCATTGGTAACAATTTTCAGTTATCCAAACATTAAAAAAGAAACCAACCCAAAACCAACCAACCAAAAACAAACACACACACACAAAAAAAAAAAAAAAAAAAGGCCCACAGTCTTGAGCACATGTCTTATGAGCAGTGTCTGAGGGAGCTGGGGTTGTTTACCTTGGAGAAAAGAAGGCTCATGGGAGACATTGCTCTCTGAAGGAAGGTTACAAAGAGGTGGGAGTAGGCCTGTTTAACCCAGCAACAGATGATAGAACAAGGGGAAATGGATTTAAGCTGCTCCAGGGGATGTTTTGCTTGGATATTAGGAAGAACAACTTAGTTTAGCAAGTTATCAGGCTTAAAAAGCCCTATAACCTTTTCCCTGCTATACTGGAAAGGTCTGAATAGATGCCTTGTCACTTGACTTTTGAGACTGAATTTTTGGAAACAATCCTAGGTAAATCATGGCTAGGGAATAATTTTCCTCCTTTGCATTTTCTCTACAACATCAATAAACAGCAATAGGTCTATGCTGATGCAGTTCCTATGATTTTAAGATCAAATTCCTCCAGCAAAGCAGGGAATATATAGTTCTACAGAAAGCACATCTGCTGATTTGCTTGCATTCATCTCTTGTAACTGGGAGAGTTCCCAGCACTGTGGGTATTGCTGGATTTATGCCATGGAGGAAAAATATCTCATACAGATGCCCTTTACTCTTGTCTACACTGTATGCATAGGGCTGAGAACAGTGAACTTGTCACTGTGTCCCACATTCTTCTGTTTCTCTTCAGAGGATCTATTTGTTTATTTTCTCTCAAGCCCAAATACATGTATTATATTCTCACATGCCTCATTCTGAGAAGAGCACTGTTGTTTCCATTAATGAGATAAGGATATCACAAGAAAAAACGTTTTGTTTTGTTACTGTGGTGTCTAAGATCAGGTCCTCCTGACTTTGTGTGACTTTATGTAAGACAGAACTCAGCATTTTAACATTAGATGAATGAGCAGATTCTTTTCCATCTTTGAAGACACAAATGCACAAATCTCTTTAACTCCTTCAGTAGTTACTAAATCAAGCTATGATGGAGTGACAGTCCTGGTGCTTTGTAATGCTGTACGCTGTGACCTCTACGTTATTTAAATGTACTTGCTACAATTCCTCTATTTTTCTAGCAGCTTTTAGGTCTGTGGTGGCAGCTTCTTGAACGACCTTGCTTGCTCTTTTGGCTGCCCACACTGCTGACTGCTGTGCTGTTTGTAACAAAGCCTGCAGTCCTAGTGACAGATTTCTAGCACAGATTTCTGATGTACTGGTTTGCCCTTCTGGGTATCTCTTGCTTTCATTCTCTCTGATTCAGAAAGGTTGAGGGGAACAGTGAATACAGGCTTTTGACTAACTTCAGCTCTGCTAATGCTTCACAAAACACAGATGTGGAGTTATTTTTATAATGCAACAGTATAGAACATTTTGTCCTTGTAGCTAAGGAGATTTCATATTGTGTTTTGAAATAAAAGGCTTTTCTTAACCTGCCAGAAAATAATAATTAAGCAGAACCAAGGTCATATCCCTAGAATGTAAAAAAAATATTTTAATAATATACATAGTCACTAAGCGAAGGCAGAAAAAAAAATCTTCTTGCAGTATGAACTGAAGTTCCAAAGAAACTGGTATGTATATATGTAACAGAATAAGGTATAAAATCTGCAGATATACTTTTTTTTATATGCACATCTATTTATTTACATGTGCATATAAAGCAAGATTTTAACATCAGGACTGATTAGGAGTGTGCTTTTATTGCAAACTTAAACTTCATGCATTTTTAGGCAGTGATATGTTGCAGGGTTATATTTTATTATGTTTTTACTCGGCAGTAGCACTTAACTAAAAGAGTCAATTATTAATACAGGATGGGTTGGGATGTAGCTGAGTAGGCACCAAAAAGTACAAGACTTTAAATAATCAACAGGTATAGCATGAAAGGAAAAGCATGTTAAGAAAATGACTCAGTCCTCCATCCTCCCTTAGCAGTGACAAAGCAGACTCTAGGGTCCAGCTGAATTTGTAAGTCAGAGTGATTTCTTCCTGCTATGTATAAACCCTAAGTAGGAATTGACTTAGAATAGCCACTAGATATCAGGCTTTGATTTATCCACATGTTCATGAATAAACACATATGCAGTAACATAGCCCAGATAAAAGATCATTTCACGTAAGAGTGTATATAGACATGTATGATGCATTGTAAACTCAGATTGCAGTTCAGAACTAGTCAAAAGAAGAAATTAAATCCATTACTTTCCTCACACACACACACACAAAAAAAATCTGCCAAGGTCTGAGAATGTACCTGTGAAAGATGATCTAGAAAATTAAGTTCTATAATGTAAACTTAAAATTGGGAGTGGGTTTCAAAGCCACATCAAAAAAACAAATACACAAGAGTACTCTGGATTATAAAGTTATAGTTGTCCTTACTTCAGTCATCATTAAAGATTTTATTTTTAAGGCAGTCTTTTGAGGAGAGAAAAAAAATTATAAGAAATACTATGGTCAAATAATTCAATTATGTTTATATGTTTGCATTTCAAAAGGAAATTTCAATTTTTGCTTATTTATATATTATAAAAGAATGTGCAGACTCTATATCATTATATAGATTATATATATATTCATTAGCTGTAGATGTTCCAGACCCTGGTGCCAAAAAGCTGGAGTTTCCTGTAAGACAGGGTTGTTTTTTTACATAATGACTTTGCTACCTAACAAACCTTGAACCATTTACCATGGGAAGCATTCTCATTTTTCAGATAACAAAAAATAATCTGTGCTATTTTTTTTTTCCATAGCCATGTAATGAGGCTTGTAGAAACATGACACAAAGAAATAGAATGAATAAATCAAATTGTATGGAAAAACCTCAAGGATCTAACAGTAGAAATGACAAACAATAGGGAGCTCTGCAGCTTTTCGCATTGTCAATTGAAACCCATTTATTTTTCTGATACTTAGGTGAATCTCTTAGGACAATAAACTTTCAGTGCAGGCTAGGACCTATAAGAGATGCTTAGAAATCTCTGAAGTTCATTTTGAGCTGTATACTGGAAAAATTGTGGATGAAGAAAGAGGCAGGATTCTCTGAGGTTCCTATGAGGTGTTTACATTATAGGTTATAGTTTTGCACCTTGCAAAATGCTTTGTAAGTGCAAAAAAATGCTTGTAACAGGCTTTTTGAATAGAGAATCCATGTTTTTGAGCTTTTGAATGCTGGGGACTCCTCTCTAGGAAAGGGAGTTAAAGTAGACTGACCAAGTCTAATGGCTGGTACTTTTCTGTGGTTTACTTTCAGTAGAAAGAGAGTTTTCTAGGACAAATGGCAATGAGGATGCATCAGCCTTTGTTTCCAGCAAGCATTCCATAATCACTCTGTTCTGAGTCTGAACTGAAATATAATTGAATCTTAATATCAAGCAATTTCCTCATTCTATCAAAAAGGTTGTGATAAGTAGGGGGTAGATTGACACTTCTGTATGCTCATGGTATGCAGCATTTTGAGGGAGGTGGATAGGATGAAAAATAGAAGGAAACACATTTAAAGATATTTGTATAAGTAGAAAAATGAGGACATTCAATCACTGCACTGGTTATTTTGCTGCTTGGGCTATAAGTCATCTTGGGTAGCTGCATGGTAACAATTATCATTTATGCTTCCATAGTAAGTATAGAAAACATTGTTTCAGTAGCATTTAATTTTGTATGTGAGGTCAAATTCCTTGACAGAAGAAAAGAAAATCTGCCTGCTGTTAAAGCCAGTGGGAATAAAGAAAATCAAAAAAATGCTCGAGTTCTGCATAGAGATATTTTACTTTCCATGGAGAATTTAAGTAAATTCATGACAGTAATCAGGATTTTTTTCTGGTTTGAATGCACAAATAAATTGCATATACAATTGTATTTATATTAGAATATGTCTCTTTTTCGCAAGTGAACCTTTTGTTCATATTTAAATTAGTCTTTTTGTTTTTAAATGGGCTCTTAAGCCCATTTGACAAAAAAGCATCATGGCGTGTGCCACATTATTTGGTTTTATGTCACTATATATACCTATCATTGTATGTATTTTAATGTGTTCGTTTGTGTGAGAAGTTCCAAAATGTGTCTCTAATGTTCCTTCTATAAAGCAGTTTAATAAGATATAATAATAAACATGTGAAATTAGATTTATTGTATCAAGAGGCAAAATAACCTCATTACATGGAAAGCTCCATCAAACTGAAGCTTTCTTAATTTATAATCCAGTAGTAATTTGTAAACCTGATTATTGCTCTTAAGAGTTCATCAGTACCTCAGAGTCCTATAAGATGCATGAATGATCCTTGTAATAATTTTTAGTCTTTAAGACTATTCAAAGTTTTTCAAACTTTCAAAATGGTTCTTGTAATTGGTTTTTTTTTTTTAATTTGCCACCTGTGCAAACTTCATTGCTACAAGGATCCAGAGGGGTTTCACAGATTGAACATTGCATCACACTGCATTCTCCCATAGTAGAAGATACAAATCCCCTTTTTGAACAATAATGCTTCCTCTCATTCAGAGGAAAGTATTGTTGCTCTATCTGTATTTGTCATTTAATGAATCTATGGACATAGACCGATTGTCTTCAGAGAATGACATTGCAGAATAAAGTCTGAGTCTTCACTGAGTTTCAGGGAGTATAAAAATATCTACAGAAAGCAGAGGGAAAGGAATGTGGCAAGTGTATATTTTACCCAATGTAGCAGTTCAAGTGTGATTTGCATTAGTGATACTTGTACACTTGAGTTTTAAAATTCCAAAATGCACTAACTCTAGCTGTGAATACTTGTGGTACGCTCAGCATGAAAGTCTGAGCTTAAAAAGAGTTGACAGATCTTAACTACCATCACTGCTTTCTTACTTAGGGAACAAACTAACTCCCATTAGGGAGTCTGCTGCTCTACTCCTGCAGCTTCAAAGTGTTTTGTTTTTTGTTGTTGTTGGTTTGGGTTTTTTTTTTAGGTTTGGGGTTTGTTTTTGGTTTGGGTTTTTTTTGTTTGTTTGTTTGTTTTTGTTTTTTTTTGTGTGGCTCCTGCATTTCTCCTTGCTCTGTTCATTAAGAAATGCAGATCAGCAAATTGTTATGCACTCACCTCTGCCGTCTTCAAGGCTGGAGCAATCCTGTCTTGCAGCTGCTGATAGTCTTATGGCTGCCATGTCTGATTGATTAGTTATGGACAGAAGTGCTTCCCTGTGGTGCTTGTATTTCATGACATCATCAGAATAATTGACAAAATGATGAGGCTGAACAGCGTGAAAACACTTTAAGAAGTATCAGTTACTTGATGCTATTTGCAGTCGATGCTGTCGTAATACTTACAAAAGCTCATATGGAAAGTGCTGTGTAAATAATGGAGTTGCCTCCTCCCAGGCAAGACGAAGAGGTAAAATCTGAGGGGATGCCATGGCTTCTGACAGGAGTAATACATCTGCTGATCATGTCTATTTTTTATGAGTATTAAAAAAAAACCCGTCTCAGTCACAAACATGAGGTTTCCCCATTAGCACACTGAAGAAATGCAGAAAGTCTTTTTCACAGCTAGATGACTTAGTGACAGAACTTCTGTCTGAGGTGATGTGAAATTGAGAAGGAAAAATAAGTGCTTAATCCCTCCTATTCCAGTGTAGGTCCAGCATTATGAATTAAATACCATGGCATTGTTCTCTTATTTTTTGTTGCTGCACAAAGCACGTTAAAAATATACATAAAGTAATTTAAAAGAAGTTGACACTTTACATTATTCTTATTTTAACCAGATAATTAATTAATACAATAAAGGATTAATGAATACAATTTTACATTTATACAACAGTTTTCAACAAAAAATAACAGCGTATTTTCAGATTTCAGTTAAATGTTTTACTTGTGCATCAACATAAGACCATAAGGCTTATCTCACAATTCAGATACTGTGGGGCTTTGATTTGAAACCTCCAAACCTTTACAGTTTGATCTCCACTGGTTTTTGCTAGCAGCAGACCAAATAAATCTTTTAGAAAGCATGAAATAACCACAGCCACTTAGAAAGTGTTCATAAGTTCTAAATGTTGTTAGATATTTACAGTAGCTGGTCCCAAATTAGAACTAACTCAATGGTTTCATTCAGCACCTGACAGAAACTTAATTGCAGGTTTGGTACAAAACTTTGGCTATCTTTTTGCCTGCTGCTTTTGTTTTCTTTTGATTGGATAGAGGTATTTGGAAAGGCAAACAGTCAACACCATCTCTGCTTAGTTGAGAATTGCACCTGGAGATCAAGTCTGGTTCAGATTATTTTAACAAGTGATCCTGTAGAATATATGGAGACCCATTATTTCATTAAATTCTCATAAAGATATGCAGTCTATTTTCATTATGCACTAGAGGAAGTCTGTTAGGAGCAGATATGTACCCTAGTTATGTTTTTAATATTTTTATATATAGATTTTCATAAGGTCTGCGTCAAACAAGCCGCAGGAGGTCAAACACTGCGTTGGTGAGAATCAGAGTACTTGAGTTTAAGATGACTAGTAACATTTTTCCATAGTACACAAAAAAGGATGCTATCAGTGCAGCACTGCCATTATACCAGCTTGAGTGCTCACTGCTGCTGTATCTTTTTTCCTCTCTTATTCCTGAGATGATAGAAACAGCCACATTCAAAAACTCTTATCTCCAGTCAGCAGACGGAGAAGCATGTGGTATGCTAAGGGTGAAATTTTCAGCACAGATTCATAACTTACTTAGGTGCCTAACCTTTTTTTCAAAAGCACTACAGGACCTTTTTAAAGTAGCTGTTGTGTTCACAAGAAACTAATCTACTTAGTTACTGCAGAAAACATGCAGCTTTATAGTAATTGTACAATAAAGAGGATGAAGGGGAAAGTTCCACAGAATAGATGGAAAACAAGAGATGGGGAAGAATGTAGCTCTATCCCTTATCTCTCTGGTAAACTAACTGACTCTGTGTTAACCCCTTTCTTATTCCTTATTTACAAATGAAAAATATTTTTTTAAAGCTACAAGGACAGTTTTATCTTAGGTGGAAAGAGCTGCTCTCTCTTAATTTAGTTTTTCCTCTCTTAGTCCCTCAGTTCTATTGAGTGTCTTGAGTTCCCAGAAGGATAAAATCCTCTTGGCCTCTCTTCCTTCAGAAAATTAGGAAATGCAAAGGACACTTGCACTCAATAAGTCACTTCATAAACAAACAGTGTCCTGATATTTTCTTAGAATTAAAGCATTAGAGCAAAGATTATGCTCAGAAGAGCATAATGGTCTTTGAATATCCAGGTTCCAGTTTACTCCAGAATCATACATGATCTACTAGAGGACAGGTAGCTCATGAAACTTCTGATATATGTAGCATTTGAGGCTATGGTCTAGTGGTTTGAGAGATGTTAAATGTTGTACTTGATGATCCTAGAGGTCCTTTCCAACCACTATGATTCTGTATAAAGTTCTCTTGGCTTAACTCTTACTTTTGGGTGATACATGCAAACTGATTTTTAAAAGCTTGGTTTACAGTTTTCTTACCATACTGCCTTAGATTAAATCTGAATGAGTTCTTGTCTTCCTTTCCACCCAAAGCTGGTGGAGGTTTGCTCTTGTCAGAGCTTATGGAGTTAGATAACATCTAAAAAGAAGTTGCTTTGTCCGAACTGCTTTTAATAATTTCTTTACCTCACTCTCAAAACAAAACAAATAAAAAACCAAACCAAAACAACAACAACAAAAAAAACAGGATCTGGACCTTGTGATGAAAAAGGGATGTTTAATAATGTATTGTTCTTTAAAGCTCCAGGCGTGCTTTAAAATCTAGAGCAGTGCCTGTGTCTGGACCTACAGAAGAGCCTGTTTAAGAAAGGTTTGTCTAAGCTGTTTGTTGGAGGTAGCATTGATTGTCCAGAGTTTTCTTTGTCCTTTTAACCCTTTTGAATGTGTAGGTGCTGTAATAAGAACATCTGTCACTGATACAGACATGCAGAGTCTCTCTTGTCTATCAGGCTATCATTAGCAAGAGTCATCAGGCTTATAAACCTGGAAAAAATCTGCCATATGTACCACTACTCATCTCTCTGATGCTTTTTTGAGTTGTGTTCTGTATACCTATCAACTATTGATTTCACACCAAAAAGAGACAGGTAGCTAGAATGCAGATAACTCACCCTGTGGGTAAAAGATTACTTCTGTGCCCCACAGCCTACATTCATTTTATGACCCTACTTTGGTACTCTGACCTTGACTTGGCGGCTACATGTTGCTGCCTTAGATACACATTAGGATGCTGCCTAGCCCCAACAGAGGAAAATTTTACAGGTGTCTAGTTATGACTTCTGTGGATAATAGAACCTCTCTAAGATGAGCACAGAACTAGATTGGTTTAGGGGAATAGATTGAATCTCTTCTGGCAAAATGCTGCCCATTCTTTCTATGACTTAGTCATCTGAGTTTCAGGCAATAGCCGAGTCCTAAGAACAGCCAGCTGCTTTTACTGAGTTCACAATCTTGCCAGTCATATATAACATGTCGAACTGGTAAAAGGGATTTCACAAAAGTATAATTATTTGTTTGCCTTTTTTTTTTTTTTTTTTTTTTTTTTAATTTGTTGCAGCTGGGAAAAACACTAGCTAGAGAGATGAAAACATAACTAACTTTTTTTTACTATTTTTCATATTATACTAGAAAACTCTTCAAGCTATATAGCATGAACTAGGCAAGAAGCTTTCTTTGTCCAGTTTTGTATATGCCAAACTATGTTCTCGGTTACTGAGATTCATTCAGATGTCATGAGCTTGTCTTTCATATAAATAATTTTCATCTTTTCCTTGGTCCTGTAGCCTAAGTCTATGCTTTGGTCTCAAAGCATCACCCTTTTTATTTTTTTTGATGCAAAATTCTATCTGGCTTCAGTTTTTGCAGTACCTTCTCTAATGATAGCAGATATTCAGCATCACTTCTGCTTTACATGAGAGTATTGTCAGTCCTCTCTTCAACAGGCTGGATAAGCAGATTTCCATGTCTGTCTGAAAAATCCAAGATGCTAATATTCTGTACAGCAGTCTTGTGGTAATACAGTACTTTTTTTACAGCACTATGTTTTCTTTAGTTCTTCTCTAACTAGGCTTGCTCGTATGCTTGTAGCCTTAAAATTGCACAGGTAAAAAGAAGCTGTCTTTTTCTGGCCCGTTTACATTAATCAGCTTCTTTTTCTCTGAGGTAATGAATAATTCTGATTTTATGTGTTTTAGCTAGACACTCTGCATATAACCCCTAACAAAAATAGTATGTTCTCTTAAAAGAGAATATACATCCAGGAATTCTTGAATGCTAGTACTTTGCAAGGGCCTAAGAGAAAAATCTCCTATTGATATTGTTTCTAATAATAATTTATGTTAATAGCACAATATTTTTGGTTTGGATTTTTCTGTTTTACAAGAATGAAGACAGGACTTCATTACTGCTTCTACAGACACTTCCTGTCTCATTCACAGACTGTTTTCTGCTTCTAACCTGATTACAAAATAGCAGAAAATCTCATGCCTGTGTCCACTGTTCCTCTGCTATAGGCATGCTACCTTATACCCTATGGACATCTGGTGTCTATTCCTTTGGATATTTCAGCTTTGAAAGGTAAAATGCTCAGAGGGTTTTTTTCACGTTTAGACTCGAGTTCATACCTTTCTGCTAGAAAATATTCTCTTATGTGTATTTCAGCATTTTCTGGCTAAATGCCCTTGCTTAAGGCATTTAGTTATTTTTGATGTTTAGACATTTTAATTTAAGTAACTGATTAGATGTTAACTCACCTGTGACTGCAACACATTTTAAGAGCCAGGGTCCATCCTATTATGCTTTTGCATTTTAATTTATTTGAGCTGTTCTTACTGGGTGGGTGCAAATATTCAGTTATTCAGTGATTACAGTGTTGCTGTTAATCATGCTGCTTTAGGCCCTCTGCAGCACTTCTGATTTTCTTTACAGATGCAGTGAGTTGCCTGAGTTGTTCCGATGCATAAGAGCCTAAGGAAGTCTTAATGCTCAGACGTATCTTGCCTTTAAAAAGTGGTGTCTGTGGCCCCCTGAACAGCATCCCTGTGAGTGTGAAAAATTACAGAATCTATATTTCAGGGCAATAAAGCATTTGTGCTTTATTGGAGCAATTGGGAATGACAGAAGGAACACAACTTTTGATGCTGGTGCAAAACATGGTGATTGTCAGAAGGCCATAATCACCATGGTTAACTTTAGGGTATTTGTAAAGAATACTTCCAGAGGTAAAGGTACTTCCAGAGGTGACAGAACCCTCTCTTACCATCTCTATTGCCTTCTGGACAGTGCCTCATTGCTCTTGAATTCAGAAAGATTAGACTTCTCTGGGATAAAGACAGACCTAACAGATACATCCAAGTTTGGAAATTCAAGTATGACCTTT
Source organism: Ceyx melanurus (assembly GCA_024611195.1). Classification (NCBI taxonomy): domain Eukaryota; kingdom Metazoa; phylum Chordata; class Aves; order Coraciiformes; family Alcedinidae; genus Ceyx; species Ceyx melanurus. The sequence continues at coordinate 58,258 of JANHGL010020295.1, forward strand.
GGAGTTGCACGTGGTGTGAAATAAATCCCCATTCAGGAATGTTCACCACTCTAACTAAATCTTAAGTTCTTGCATGATAAATCCCAAATTTAAAGTAGGGGGGTTTTATGTGCCTTGTACATTATGTGCACAGTACTTACTGCCCAACACTACAGCACTTAGCAATACAGGTAAAATAGTTTTGTTTTTGTTTGTTTGTTTGTTTGTGGGTTTTGTTTGTTTGTTTTGGGTTTTTGGTTTTGGTTTTTGATTTTTTTTGGTCCCTAAAGGCAAACAATTGCCTGCATCAACAGACAGTTTTGCATATGTGGTTCTGATACAATTCACTGAAAAAATCCCTAAGGAAATACTTGTCTGACCAGACAGATTGCTTTCCAGTGATGTGGTGCTAATTTCTTGAGGAAAAAAACTTCTGACTGACAGCTAGGGGACAGTCCCATATTTTCAAATGACTGAAACAATGTTGCATGAAAAAGGATAAGTGGACAAATTGAAAAAAATTATCCTAAGTGGAATTTAAGAGCAAGCATCAAGTTTGGGGCAGACAGAAGCAGAGCAAAGTTAATAAATTAATGATGTTGAACCACATGGTTATATTTCTTCTTGCCCATTAAAGTACTGTAGAAGTAGTATTATTATGCAGCAATTTTCTTTCAATCATAATTATTTTTTATAAATAGACAAAGATGTGATAAAAGTGGTAGTTTCATAAGTTTGCTGTCTAGTTTTTCATTCAAGATTGTCTAAAAAAGATATTTGCTTGTATGTAAAAATGTAAAATACTAAAACTGCAAATGATGTGTAGTCCAAATGTTGCATTACTTCTCTATAGTGGTTTGTAGGCAGCCTTGCCAATTATTTGATTCTCCTTTTTCTTTTCAAAAGAGAAATATCAAAGGGAGAAGATAGCAAAAACCTCTTGTTCTGAATAGACAGGCCTTGTCTTGTAGACTACTATGTAATTTATTTTGTCTTTTTCTTTTTTTTTAATATGCGCCTTTTATCTTTTTATACAAGAGGCTCATACAAGACACTAACATAGCTTTAGTGGGGTTCTGTGGGCCAGTGACAGCAGCAGAAGCCGTTTGTTGGGATTTGTATCCTTTGCATCCCTAACTCATGGAGGCAGAAACTTGCGGCTTGAAAAAAAACCCAAACATGCTGAATATCCTCTGGTTTTGTGCTTTTTGTTTGTAAATTCAAATGCATTTTGTAACCTGTCAGATGTGCATTTATAATTGACAGGAAATTCTTCTGACACATGCAATTTAAGATGGAAAAAATATATTAAAAAAAAAATAAAACACAATAAAAGTAGAAAAGTAAATGAGTAATAATAATTTTAGCAGAGATTAACCTGGGTTGTCTATTTAGTATCTGTCTGGAGAAGAGGAGGCTCAGAGATGATTATTGCTCTTTACAACTCCCTGAAGGGAGGTTATAGGGAGGTGGGGGTTGACCTCTTCTCCCAAGTTAAAAATGACAGGATGAGGGGGAATGGCTTCAAGTTGCACCAAGGTAAATTTAGGTTGGATATCAGGAAGAATTTCTTTACAGAAAAGGTGCTTAGGCATTGGAATGGGCTGCCCAGGGAGGTGGTTGGGTCCCCATCCCTGGAAGTGTTTAAAAATCATGTGGATGTGGTGCTGGGGGACATGGTTTAGGGACACTGGCAGTGTAGGGTTAATGGCTGGACTTGATGATCTTAAAGGTCTCTTCCAACTAAATGATTCTATGATTCTATGAATCTATATCACTTCAGTGTGTCCAGAAAAAAGTAATTAATTAAGTGCATTAACATTATTTATTTTGAAAACTTGTAACAGAACCCAAGATGTGTGAGTATCAGAAGATGAACAACTGTGAGATATTTTCCTTACCACATCTGTACTCCACCAATGGCCTTTCCATGTGTGCTTCACCTGTGATACCTTTGTTTAATGTACATGCTCTAATCCGCTTGTCTTCACTGAAATACACTTTTCAACACATAATTTCTATGGGTATGCTTGAAACATCAGAGTTGGAGATCTAAAATGTAAGTTCCTTTGAGGTTTCTACATAATTGAAAAACGCAGAAAATTTCTATTCTGATTCATTCAAATTAAATAGTGAACACTGTGTTCTGGGCAAGAGCAAAAATGTGTGTTCAGAAATGCCAAGAAGAAGCCTGCCCTCAATCTTACCTCCTTCCAAATTTAATTTTTTGTTGTTTCAGATAAACTTAGAATAAATAAATATCATAAAAGTCAGCCTTTTGAAATTTTTTGCTATTTACAGAATTTTCATAAATGTCTTGGTATTTTCTTTTATCTTTAGTACTGTTGATATGAATTCTGTAGTACTCTGAGCACACTAATCCATAGTCTTATGAAAGTGACATATATCTAATGTCAGTAATCGTATTGATCAATATCAAGTGCAATGATCTGTGGGAATATTTCTGTTAAATACCAACTACTACTCTGACAAAATATTAATTAGTTCCTGTCTAGAGAACTCGCTGAAGTGTACAAAAAGCAGAGCTTGTTTCTGTAACTCAGAAGGTGTATTCCAAATCCCACTGAAGTCCACAGGAGGTGTTTCAAAGCAAGCATGATCAACATCATAAAGGCTTTGTAGTTCTATGACATATGGTGTTTTCTTTGCTTTGCTAATTCAGACAAAATGGTCGGATCTAGGCCTATGAGCCACAGGAATGTATAATGTTTTCACATGCCTGTAATTTTCAAGCTCAATGGATAAAAAATAAAAATAATCTTATTTGTGCACTCAAGGTAACACGATGCTATGCAATCGTTTGGAAGTCTGGGTTGTCTATTGACTGCAAATAGCATCTGTGCTCAATTACATTCTGTTCATTAGGAAGTAGGGCTTTCAGAAGTAATACAAGCATCTTAAGAGATGATTTGCACTATGGAGCTAATGGTTTCTGAAACAGACAATTCATCTGATTCCATAGGTACTACAAAAGGGAAAGTGTTCCACATGAAATGGAAATTATTTCATGAATCATCTCAGGATTTCAAAGAAAGGAGGGGAATATCATTATCAATTATCCGCTATAAAATGAGTTTAGCAACACACCATCATCTAAAAAGCAAAAGTGAAAGGTTGCTAAATTGGATATTTAAATTTTGCTAATGAGAATGAAGTGAGTTGATGAACACTGAATCACTTTTTGGCAGTTTTTAAACAAAGATTATAATTCATTTTCTTTCTTGTGCTGACAGATAATGCTTCTTGTTGAAATGAGTCCATGTCTTTTGATAAAGCCTGAAGAAAATAGCATTCTTTTGCATAAACTATATAGTCTGTTATAACTTGTTGCAGTAATAGTCACAGAAGGATCATTTGGGATGCTTCACAATCCTCTGGCCTTCTGAGGGGTTTGTTTGTTTCTTTGTTTTGTTTTGTTTTGTGGGTTTTTTTTGTTTGTTTAAAACACAGTATGTGTTATGTCATTGCAATATCACATTATCCAGCAACCAATTTAAAAGTTGGGGTTTTTTTGGTTGTTTGTTTTTTTTTTTTTTAAAAAAAGCTATCTATTTAATATTCTTTTGTATGCTTAACACTGTCTTGAGAAAATACGTGATACATGTCTACACAGAATCTCATGTACCATGTTAAAACCAGGCAACTATCTTGCCAAATATGACTGCCCTGTTACTTGCCAGTGATAAATTCCCTCGAAGATATTGCAGCAGTCAATTACAGAGATCAGCACCTACTATGATGTTCAGTGGCAGCGTATTCAAACTTTGGGATGTTACTGAAGAGTGTAAAAGCTCTTGCTTCCCTCTCATTAGTGCCAAAAAGACTAATGTTTTTATAGAGGTGTGTTGTAAAATGTAAAAAATGTAAACAAAAATGTATTTATTTATTTTTATTTTTTTTTTTTGTGCCCATGGTTGTTCCTATAGAATTGTGAAAGAATAAGAGAAGCTAGAGGTGAGGAGCTTTTCTGGAGGAAAAGAGATTTGCAAGTCAGAAGCTTGGAAATGTATCACAGGATTCTTGGAGCACACTTGGTGAGTGGACACAGACAAATGCACCTAGATTACCTGCTTGGATTTGTGTGTGTCATTGTTATGGACCAGAGAGAAAAGATTGCACCAAGGAAAATTTAGGTTAGATATCAGGAGGAATTTCTTTACAGAGAGGGTGGTTAGGCATTGGAATGGGCTGCCCA
>JANHGL010020295.1:62552-86433 GCA_024611195.1 Ceyx melanurus
GCAGTGTAGGGTTAATGGCTGGACTTGATGATCTTGAAGGTCTCTTCCATCCAAATCATTCTGTGATTCTGTGATTCTGTGATTCTGTGATTTATAGGACATATAAGAAAAAAAGTTCCAAAATGCTTTGGTTACTAGTCATATGGATACATGGGAAGGAAGTTATTAGGTGAATAATCAGATTGTGATACTTTGTTTCCCACAAGAGCACATTGGAATCAGTGTTAATTTAGCATCAAGCATCCAAATATTGCAACAGTTCTTATTTCATCACAGAATTATAAATATGCTAATGATCACAGAATCATTTCTATGGATTGAAAGGGACCTGTAGAGGTCATTTAGTCCAACCCTCCGAGAGCAGGGACATCTTCAACTAGAGCAGGTTGTTCAAAGCCTTGTCAAGCCCCACCTTGAATATCTCCAGAGATGGGATCTCAACCATCTACCTGGGCAATCTGGTCAAGTGCTCCATACTCTTGTGGTAAAGAACTTAGATGTAACGTAGAACTTTGATCAATACTTAGTCAAAGAATAAAATTACAATGTCTTAGAGAAGCAGCTAGATATTGTTACAGACCATAATGCATTGACTAAATTTGAATAAAAGATATAAATTCTGTTTGTTTAACCTAAGAGTTGATCTAGTGTTTTCCATCACTAGTCTGAAAAGCAGGACAACTCAAACCAGGAAAAACTTACATACAGGAATCCTACAAGTTTCTTTGCCTCTTTTTTATTTTTTTTAATGTGTTGTTTTGTTTGCTTGTTTGTTTTGGTTTTTTGTTTGTTTTGGTTTGTTTGTTTGTGGTTTTGTTGAGTTTGTTTTGTTTGTTGTTTTGTTTGTTGGGGTGTTTTTTTCCCCTCCTTTTTGGTTGTTCATCAGTGTTGGTTTTTTTAGCAGATCATCACTTAGTCTTTCTGCTGAAATAACTTCATAATTGAAAATGTTTGAAATGTCAATGAAATGAAAACCCACTACTCTAGTTGCACTGCTTTGTGTAGGAAATATCTTTAATTTATTTGATTTTCTACTTCATGTCACTCTCGCATTTCATTCTCAGAAAAACAAAACAAAACTCCATGTAAACACTTATTAATATATATTTTAATTGCTATCTGCTATCTGGACAGTATCACCATTCATTTTACTTCATATATAAAAATTATATATACATTATATATACCTGATTGTGATGTTTGTACTACTTCAGAGCATCTGAAGTAGCACAGCTTTGCATTCATTTGGGATTTCTGAGCACAGATGTCTTCCAAATAATACATAATAAAACAATCAGAGTGAAATAATTTATTTCCGCTTTGGTGTACCATGCTATGTATACCACATTTAACAAATGAACTGTCACCCACTGAAGTTTTCTCATAGATCTATTGGGAGATTTTGCAAGGCAAGATAGTAATTGGTTTTTTTCCCACCTTTAAAATAAAAGATGTCTATTTTTCACTGAAATATGAAATTAAGGATGCAAAAAGGTGGGTTCTGTTTTAAAACAAAACAAACAAACAAAACCAAACAAACAAACAAAAAAACCAAATACAAAAAAAATGGGAGCTGGCTGCCTGTCACATTTCTTGGCTAACAATTTTCCCAGTGAAGTTTCTACTTGTTCACAACAGTTTCATCATCCCAGAATGTCCTTCTCTCTCTTGGAACAGATGACATGACACAAGCATGGTGAGACTATTACTGCAAATCAGTTGCCAGCACAGTTTCTAACACACACAAATATACTGTGTACTATGAAAAGCCATTTTGTTAAGGATTTATTGGATATTGGAGAATACTGTTTTGAGTGGAAGTTAGCAGTAGGTAAAGTGTACAACAGGTAAATTGTTCACAGCAAGATAATTGTTTTCTCAAAAAGTGACATTGGTGGTCCTTGTGCCACAACCTTTTCCTTCTGTGCTTTTTTCACCATAGCATGAGGCCTGTCTGTTGACTTAGTAGGTAGCATGAAATATAACTCCTCAGTATGAGTTTTGTTTAAGGTATGGAGAATGACTGTTCTGAATGATTTATATGGAAACACTTGGGTTCTTTAGATATCTATTTAAAGAGTGGCAAATTGTAGATAGAACCACCAAAATTTCAGATGTCCAAAAGAAATTTAGCAGATAACAGTGTTTTAATAGAAGGCTCCTGTGCTTATGGACAGCCTGTCTGATCTTGTTAATTGTATTCAATTCGAGCTAATTACTGGTGTCTTCAGTTCATGATTCAGTTCAGCATTGTGTCTATACTTCACTAACAAAAAAAAAACTCCACTGAGAACAATGTTTTCAATAAAACATAATAGATTGAATCTTTGGATCTTCACTAATTCTTTGTCAATTAAATCTCACTGAAATATCCCTTCCCCATTATTCCTTCTGTTTGCATGAGTGTAGGAGAGTGTTTATCATGTAGTCCCACTTTTATTGAATCTGTACAGTTCTGGAAAAACCTCCCACTACTCATTTTCCTGCTGTTGCAGCTTGCAGAAGGAAATCCTAGAGAGTACTATTCAAATAATTAGGAGTAATAGGTAGCAGGTAACTTGTTTAGTTTTCAGAGGTAGAAAGTTAGAGGTTGACATACATTATGCACAATTTAAAAGCAGACTTATCTGAGCTTCCTATGTTAAACTGAATTTAGTCGATCTTGAACAGCTCAATTTTTGTTTCCTGAACTTTAGTAATTATTTTCTTCTTTTTTGGGAAAAATAATAATTTCATTATTTTAGAGTGGCTTTATGCTGAACCACAAGTGAACTGGTGAGAGAAATCTGTTTATATGGTTTCCCATGTGTTTCTTTTCTTGAGGGAAAAGACATTCTGAATTTGGAAATGAGCATGTTCTAAAAGTCAGAAAAGGGACCCGTCAGGTATTTGTATCCTTCTTAGGAAGAACTTCACTGAGAGCTCTCATGTAAACATAGCTCCTGACAGTGTGGAATAGAAAAGATGATTAGACCAGCAGGCTGCTGATTAATAAGCTGTTGAGTAGCGGTGGATGCTTGTGTGTCTGCTGTGTGTGTTCTCTTGAGATGTAACATAACTAGGTCTGCAGTGATCATCACAGTCCTCACACTTCATTATTTGATCTCTAAACTGTCAGCGGTGTAGCCAGTAAATGACAAATTAGAATCATAGCTTGAGGTGTGCTTGGGTACATTTTTCAGCATTGCAGGAAAAAATGTAGCTGATACATTCCAAATAAATACGTTTTGTTTATGGAGCTTGGAGCAAGGACAATCACTCTATAGACACACTGAGATCATATGGCTCATAGAAGCTGAAGCCAGTGGTCTTGATATAAGCTAAAGTTAGCTAGAACAGAAATATGACATTTGATTACAGGAAAAAATATTACACAAATTGATATAGCATTGAACAGACTTATGGCTTTAGGCTCAAATGATTCTGGAACAGTTTATCAGACAGACGTAATTGTATAGTCATAAGGCTGAAAGCAGTGAAGCCTCTCATTGTCTATGCTGACTGCCTTTTGCCACATGGGAGATCTTCAGAGCAATTTAGACTAAAGGCATTATATCACCATCACTCAAGGAGATGAGAACAGACATCTATGGCTCCTTTAAGCAGCTGCTGTATTCCACATCCACCACAGAATCTCTATAGCAGTTTAACTTGAAATTTAAATCAGAAAATAGCCAGCTACTAACTGCATATGCTTGTCTCTTGCAGAGGTTATCTGAACAAAGGATTCAAGGAAAAGATTTGGCAGCAGTTATGTAAGGCAATTCACCTAAGAACAATCTGTACTGAAGTGCCACATCATTTGTAAATACCACAGTGTGAATGCTTATTAACGTAGAACATTTCTTTAGATGAGATTAGAGAGCAAAAACTATTAACTGGCTATTTTTAGTAATCTAATATATGTGAAAAATTTCTAGGTTGAACTGGTAGAGAAGTGGATTGTTAATATATTTTCCAGGAACTGGACCAAAAAAAATGGAATTAATAAAGCAGGATGTCATTAAACTGAATCTAGACTCAGCTCAGAAAATACCACTTGATTAGACTAATCTAATTTTCTTCATAATAGAAAAGATAGAATTTGCAAGAAATAATTGTAACTGAAAGATACCTTTGAGAAATAGTGTACATCGTACAGAATCCATCATTACTGATGGTTATTTGCTTGAATGATTGTTCTCAGCATTTAAAAATAATGGACTCTTATTTCTAGTCTAAATCATGTTTCAGCTTTCAGCACAGCTGTTTTCAAATTTGGTCATTTTTACAAGATTTATTTTCAGTAAGAAGTATATTTATTAGCAATAAACTCATCTTTTAACCTGTTCCTTTAGTATTTTGACCCACACTATAGTCTTGTAAGTATTTATATCTCTTCATTAATTCCAGAGTTCTACACTGCACCATTTTACCTCCTTTGAAAAACACCAAAGCATACAACAAGGTTCTTTGCCAAAGTCTGTTAAAGAAACTTATCTGTCATGAGACAAAATAAATTGTACTCTCAGAAACTGATAGCTGCTTCAAAATGAGAAGAAATAGTCTATTTTTTTGCTAGGAGCTGCTGTAATAGTTGCTATTTAACATACTCCTGTATGATAAAAAAGGAATGAATAGAAAAGTTTGCTGCTGATGGATAGTATAAAAAAATGAGCATGTTGCCAAACTATTGTTCTACCATCTCATGGTGCCAAGTAAGCAGCAGAAAAAAATCAATGTTAACAAATAAATAGCCATGCACACAGGGGAAAACAAGCAAACCAACAACATTTTCATTTATCAGGGTAGGTTCTAAAAACACAATTATTGAAAGGTAATTATAAGCTTATCTATTGTTACCTGGTCTTAGGTGGTGATCAGGAAAGTAAAAGTGTTAGGTAATAGTGAAAAGGACAGGATGAAATATACAGCTCTATCCAGTTTTAGGGAGCTGACATTTAAATATATGCTAAAAGTCTGCACACCTCTTTTCAGGAAAGGATATAATAACCCAGAAAAATAAAGAGAATAATCAACAAAGGTACAGAATACCTCCTTTACACAGAGGAAATAACTGAACACGCTATAGCTTAGAAAATAAATATCTACAAATGGTTGTTACAGAAATCCATACCATCCTGAATGGCACCAGGGAACTCTCGAGGAAAGGATTATTCAGAATGCAAAGGACATAAACCAAGACATCTGAAATGATCAAGCAGTTTATACCAAGTCGAAAGAAGTTTTTTGTTTGTTTGTTCGGGTTTTTTTTATCCATATTTAAGTTGAGAAACTCATAACTCATTGGGTTTTGGTTTGTTTGGTTTGTTTTTTTTTTTTTTGTTGATGCCACAAGTTTTGATAGGTTAAAAATTTTATTAAATATATGGTAGTAAGTAGGATAATCATGATACTATTGAAGCAACTGTCAGTTTGGACATCATTGCAAGCTCAGAGAAAAGGGAACTATCCCTCCATCCTGTGCTCATACTTTCCTGACCTTCCATGAATGGAGATCGTTAAAGGCCAGATAAATACTGAGCTAAATGAAACATCCATCTGACTAGTACAGTCATCCCTATAATTTTTACATGTCTTATGCAAATTCAAAATTCTAGTGTGCCAGTCAATCTATCCAATATAAAGTAATCTTTCCACTTGTGTGAAATATTCCTCAGTTTAAACACTTTTCACTTTCTTGGTTGCAACATAACACTGGAGTCCAAATCCCCATGAGTTCTATGAAGACGTGTATAAATTTAATCCTTTATCCTCGATGATTGGTTGTATTCAAATTCCAGGTTAGATGCTCCTTTATGATACACAATACTGTATTCAGGCTCATTGGTCCATAATTATTAATGATTGAAAGAACTCTGGAAAAAAATGTACTTCTGGTATGGCTTTACATGGCATTTGAGCAGCCCTGATCTAGGTTGTGTAGCTTATGCCCACTCTGTGCTTGCATTTTGAAAGTTTAGTAACACTGCTTATTTTGTCACTTATCTATTTGTTGTTTGATGGTTAAACACTAATCGTTTTGTTTCCTATGTTAAGTGTTTTTATTACCCATCCTTCCCTTTTACACTGCCCGAAGAGAAACTATGGTGTTTGTTCATAGTGGCTTTTTTATGTTATAGTAACTACAAGGAATAGAGAAAGCCCACCTCATATTTTCTTTTTTTCCTATTTCAATATTGTTTTTTATTACAACATAGTAGGAAAGCAGAGAACATTTTGTGTACAGCTCTGCCTTATGCCTTTCACTTTGTACTATTGAGACCTCACACTTTGTGATTATTTTTATTGTAGTATGTTGGTGTATCCCGTCCCAGTGTATTTAAATTGTAAGTACTTCTTGAGTTACTGCATGCATTCAGCCACCAGTACACTGAACTTTTAACAGGGAAAACTGTTTTGCTGTCTATTGAGTTGTAACTGTCACAGTTTTCAAGTATACTGAATGGACAGCAATACATTACTGTATTTAGGTTCTTTTCTTTCTTCTGTTGTCATATTAATATTTATTACTGTTAGGTACAGCTGTGCTAAATATTTTTACTCCAAAATCACAGTTTCTGTGAGGTGTTATGTCTATGTATCTCAGCTTTAAAATTATATTTATTTAGTAAACATAGAAGAGATTATCATGATTTGTTTGAAGAGAGCAAAAAGTTTTTACAGCAATAAGTTCTCTATCAGTTTTCAAAGACAAGGATAAGGATGCAGAAGGGCTGGTAAAATCAGTACTGTTAATAGGACTCCCTACCACATCTTTGGAAGTTTCATTAAGTTTTTTGTATGTGCTTTGCCAACAAGTTTGAGTTGAGAAACAAATAAAAGTAAGGGATAAAGACTTCAATTCCAACAATGTGCAGATAGTGAAATCAGTGAGTTCTCTCTGAAATGAGTGAAGATATAACCTAATTTGAAAGCCTGCCTCAAAAATTGAGACAAGAGCAATAAACTGCTGCTGACTTACAGTGTTCTGCTACAAAAAAAAAAAAAAAAAAAAAAGACCATTGCATATAACAAATATAATTATTTCCTCTATATTTAGATTTTTACTAAAACAAACAGGAATGGTTGTGTTGGAGAACTAATGTTTATATGCAAAAGGAGAAAAAAATACTCTTTAGTACATAAGTTTTCAAAGTATCTCAAAGATTACATCATATTTATGTTGCTGTTTCTCACTCTTAAAACTGCAATACCTCCTAAGGACTTCACTTCAGTTGAAGCTTCTGGTTTATGATGTATCCAAGAACTCAGAGGCATGATACTGACTCTGTGAAAAGTTAACAAAAAAAGTTAAAAGTTGCCCTTCATCCATGATATGCTTCAAAATCATACCAGTGAGAATTGTTCTTGTACGTGAATATATGACCGTGTTTATCACTGACAGATTAGGATTCATAATGTCAGACCTCCCAGACTAGAACTAAGGTTACTGTCTGTAGGACATTATGCTGTCATGTTGTCATAACTGATTTTGGAACTGTGTGTACTTTATTTTTTTTCCAATAGATGAATGATAGGGTTTTCTTAAGTAATTTCAGGAACTGAAAAACAAAAGCAGAGAAAAATTCAGGTTTTGAGATGCATATACTTTGTTCCTCCTGTTACACCCATCATGGCAAAATGCCGAGGCATGTTAAGGCTGGAGACACTGGATCAGTGTTCGAGAGTCAAAACCGCAGTGAGCTTGACAGGATCCTCTGATGGATGCTGTCAGGGATGGCAATATGCAGTGGATTTGCAGCTTTGGCTGTAACAGTCAGTGGGGAGCTGGTCTGGGCTGGCAGAAGCTCATTGCTGTTAGCTCATCACTGCCAGGGGAAGCAAGATTTTGTCTAATCACTTCAGTGTGATGGACAGCCATGATACTGTGGGGGTCCTTCTCTCAGCATGAGTTGAAAAGAGCTAATGTGGTGATACATTAAACTTGTCTGACCTGCAAATAGAGAATAAGGCTGAGGAGGGAAAATCTGTGATGAAGAAAAATGTATAGTCTGCTGTGTTGTGTGGAAAATGTTTGAATATTCATTATGCATGGCTTGATGAATGTTACTAATTGAGATCTTTGGGATGTTTCATTGTGGTTTTTTTTTTCCTCTTGTAAATTCTCAGTGCTTAACTTAGATGGAATATACCATGTGTTACAGAAACAAAAAGACTTTCTGAAAACCCAGCCTGGTCTTTTATCTATACTAAGGAAGTCAGTGTTTGGAAATGTTTGAGCTTCCAACTGATACTTAACTGGTTTCAGGTGTCAAAGTAGGGGATCATAAAATGTGACCTTATTTTTATGTAGCACAGTACATGCATTCTGTAAAGATGGAAAAAGAAAAACCATAAATTCTTACTGAAATAACAACCCAGAGCTTTGAATTCCACAACACAGATATAGTTGAAAAGTTAATTTTTCCATTATCTAGTTTAAGCAATAACAAATTATCCTCAGAAGTAGAAGAAAAGTTGATTTTTTATCCTAAAATAATTAAATCGCAAAAAAACTATTGAAATCAGTTACTGAAAGTGATAAGCCTTGTAGCTTTTCTTACTAGGAAGGAAGATGCCATCCTAGTGCAAGGAATGCAGGAGAACTATCAAAAATGGCTGTGCTCCTCTTGCCATTATGATCCAGAGGAACTCATCAAGCAGTGAACTCACAGCCTTGTACAGATGACAATATATACATACTTATGAATGAAACAATAACAAACTGGATGTTAGCAGCCACTGTTTTAATGCTGCCAGAAGTGGTATTTTGTGAAATTCTTCTTGTGGTCACAAGAGAAGTTAATTTCTGTTTGGCTGTCCTTTGATAACCCAGATATGCAGATTTCTGCTGCATTATGTTCTGTCAGCACTGTAGGATTGTCTTGCCATCTGGTTTTACATCTTAAAGATCTGTATGAGTAATCCTTCACTAAAAGATCAGTCCCCAAAAACACTCACCAAAAATTCATATCTTACAAAGCTTTGCCTTAAGTAATCCTTGACTACAGACATTCCCTCCAAAATCAGTACATGTGCACTCCAAAAGACAGAAGTAGAGGACAGTAACAGAATGATTAAGGCCAGTGTGAATGGGGAATTGGTAGGGATGTCAGGGTGTGGAAGAAACAAAGGAGCAAACAGCAGGAAAGAGGGTCTCAGAATGGCTCACATTAACCCACCAGGGCTGTCTTATCTTCAGGAACCCAGTGCATCTACCTACAGTTTCAGAAGGTACACAGATTTGGAGACAAAGGACGGTGATGACTCCTGATGACTCCAGATGTGGGACAGGATGGAGACAATCCTTACTGTTAGCTCCAGAAGCTCTCAGAAACGCATATCCAAAATAAAAACATTGCTGCCAGCCTACAAAAAACTGCAGAGATGCATTAAGGAATTGGCAGCTGCCATCCCTTGTCCTCACTGTAATCACAACAAATTCTGGAAAGGAGAACTATGATGTCTGATTGCTAGCTGAACCATGTGAGCACCCCTTCCCTGATGGCTGGACAGACTTCTTGGACATCACAGATATCCAGGTGCTGGTGAGTATGAGCCTCTCAGAGCTTCAACGAAACCAGTTTTGTTTCAGGTTTTAGTTTTAAGATAATCTTCGTCTCCTCTAGCATCATAGGTGGGCATTTGCTGTATTGTAACAGTTTTTCCTGCACAGACACATACAAAAAAAATCAGGAATGTGCTTTAATTGCATCTATTTTAAATGTGAGGAATCCATATCAGATCCCCAAAGATCTGATTAAAAGCTCTTCCTTGGGACCATTCATTCAAGATTTCCCTCTAAGAACTCTCCTAGCAATTTATAAAATACTGTAAAGTTACATGGGCACAAACACTTATGGTGGTGCATACACATACACATTTATTAAAATGCATATATTAATTTAATTCTCACCACCTTCTGCCTTATTAGCAAAATCCAATTCCCATACGCTGAAACAATGACCTTTGTATTATAAATTCAAGGATTCATGAAACAGATGGTGGAGACAATAAAAAAAAAAAAAGAAAAAAGACAACAAATAAAACCCCAGCTTGTCTGGCTGCAAGGACCAAAGTATGCATATTAAAATAATCTTGGAAAACTGGCTGCATTAGCTAAAGCATAAGGGCTTAGTTATGTTCTACAGTACCCTTGAGTTGAAACATATTAGCATCTCCTCTTCTGCCATTGATGAAGAATATTTTTAAAAGCTATTTGATGGTGCTGATGAGAAACTTCATGTTAGCGAGTATCAGGATGCACAGGATTTGTGCTGTTTGTAGGATTCAAGTTTCATATAGGTTTTGAATAGAGATTGTGAGATAAAGGGAAAATCATTACTAATACGGCTGTAACTATGGTATTTGATAGATGTAAACAAGAGAAACTTCATTAAGTTTAAACAGCTAAAGAGATCTGAAGAAAGTTTTATGTGATAGAAAGCTCATCTGTTGTCCCAACCCCATCAGTTGCTCCTGATAAGATATATTTTTCCAGGTCTTGTAGGAGGTTTCTGAATGGGCCTCAGAAAGGATTCCTACTTTCTTTTTTCCTTAATCCCAAGTATGAGGATTTGATTTGTGGGTTCTCTTTTTTTCTTATCAAACATAAGGTCTATCATAGAATCGTAGAAAAGTCTGTGTTGAAAGGAACCTCTAGAAGTCATCTAGTCCAACACCCCTGCTGAGAGCAGGGACATCAACTAGAGCAGGTTACTCAGAGCTTTGTCAAGCTCCACCTTGAATTGTCTTCAGGGATGGGGCCTCAACCTCATCCCTAGGCAACCTATCCCAGTGCTCCACCACTCTTGTGGTAAAGACCTTCTTCCTATTTCTAATCTAAATCCACGTCTTTCTAATTTAAAACCATTGCCCATTGTCCTTTCTCTACAGGCCTTTGTAAACAGGCTCTCTTCAGGCTTTTTATAAGCTCCCTTCAGGTACTGGAAGGTGTCTGGAAAGTCTCCCTGGAGCCTTCTCTTCTTCAGTCTGCACAATTCCAGATCCCTCAGCCTGTCCTTGTAGGAAAAGTGTTTCAGCCCCCGATCATCTTCATGGCCCTCCTCTGGACCTGCTCCATCAGGTCCATGTCCTTCCTGTGCTGAGGGCTCCAGAGCTGGATGCAGTACTCCAGGTAAGGTCTGACCAGAACAGAGTGTCAGAATAACCTCTCTCAATCTGCTGGCCACACTTCTGGTGCATCCCAGGATACAATTGGCCTTCTGGGCTGCAAGCACACACTGGCTGCTCATGTCCAACTTCTCGTCTATCAGCACCCCCAAGTCCTTTTCTTCAGGGCTGCTCTCTCTTACCTCATCCACCAGCCTGTATTGATAGTGGGGATTGTTCTGTCCCAGATGCAGGACCCTGCACTTGCTCTTGTTGAACCTTATGAGGTTCCGCTGGGCCCACCTCTCCAGTCTGTCCAGGTCCCTCTGGATGACATCCCGTCTCTCTGGTGTATTGACAGCACCACTCACCTTGGTGTAATCTATGAATTTGCTGATGGTGCCCTGATCCCCCGTCTATACAATGGATAAAAGTCCTAAACTACACAGGCTCCAGAACAGACCCCTGAGGGACACCACTTGTCACTGCTCTCTGTCTGAACTTTGAGCCACTGACCACTACCCTCTGGCCATCCAATTCCTTATCCACTGTATGGAGATGTATCTCTGTATCTCTGTATCTCTGTATCTCTGTATCTCTGTATCTCTGTATCTATCTATCTATCTATCTATCTATCTATCTATCTATCTATCTATATCTCCTATATAGGCAGTTCTTGGGTTTGGGGCTTTTCTCCCTCCCTGTGGTATATTCTTACAAGGAAAGTTGTACATGTATGTACCATTTTAAGTATATGAGACATGCTATTATGTGCTTATAGCATGATAACAGAATCTAATCCAATAAAAGCCACAAATGTTAACGTAATACTGATTTTCATATTGCTTACAAAATAATTTTATAAGACTCCATAAATTAACTATAGATCCTGCTCCTAGGATTTACAACTGAGGGATAGAGTCTGGAACTTTGTAAATGATCTCACACGGATAAATGCAGTAACTGATAGAATTAAGATACTAGGCAAAAGAACACAAATCTGGACGGAAATAAAGGTAACAGAGAAAAGATAGAATCAATGTTGTATAAAAAATTCTTAATTTTTTTTCACCTTTGGTTTCTCCCAGCTGGCCTTACCTATTTCAGAAGTATTTTTGTCTCATATCTATTTCTTGCTTTTTAATCCTCCTTGAGCATCACAGAATAAGAGCCGGAAAATTAAACTCAGAGCTCTTTGCCAGAAAGGACAGTACTACTGGGCAGTGAGACAATTACCAACTCACAGTGTAACTTTGACTTTCTCTTGATAGAGTTTTCATTTCTGGACTTAGTGTGGGGTTCTGTCCCATGTGATAGCAGAATTTATCTGGCCTACTGTATTATATTATCCTGCTGCTGACAGTTTCTTCCTTGCACAAATATAACATAAATTACGTTTTTAATTATTTTTGTGCCTTGCTATCCAACATTAAAAATAGTCACACTTAAATGCATTTGTCACCTTGATGTTTTTCTGTGGAGGCAATGGTCAATAACCTTGCAAGTATCAGTTACATCCCAAAGACTGCTCTTACATTACTAAAAAAATGTGTAAATCAATTGTTCTTCAGAATGGTAGAAGGAAAAAGACTTGGAATTTGTTCAAGGGTGAAAATAAGAAGTAACTTATTTGAACTGGGACCTAATGGACTCTTGATTGATAGGATCAAAGAAAGAGCAGACCTCCTTTGTCAAGTTCAAGGCTTCTCTTTTGAGTGCTTTAGAAGTATTTCCAATGACAACACAAATATTTTTTCTTTATTGATAGAGAGTGGTAAGCTTCCTCTCATGCCCCTTGTTGGTACTTTGTTTGCATGGTAGTAATTTCATATTATCAGTGAATACATATCTGTATTTTCTAGATATCTGTCTTTGGCATTTAGTTTATGTACCTTAATTGATTTATACTGTAGTGATAATTCTTGTTTTGCTTCAAATGCGGAAAACCCTAAACCATTCAAGCAAAAATTTGCATTTGATCTGTCAGAGAAAATCACTGGCTTCAGTCATCCCTGCTCGTTGTTTCAAGGCTTGGCAAGTTTTCTATCTTAAAAATTTAAATGTAATGAATGTTGTTCAAGGCTGCCAGATGTAGTATCAACAGATAAGATGGATCTCAGAATAGCAGAATAGCACAGCAACTTGCAGAAAGTGAATAGTTTAGGTTTACTCTGTTGCTGCTATAGTATATAGAAATATATTAAATATATGTTTCACAAATGTGTAATTCAAAGTGCTTTAATGCTAGTGAAAGTACTCTTAAAATAACTGACTATTAATTTTGGAAAAAATGTCTTAATCCTCTGTATTTGTCTCCTACTTCAATTCCATGAAAAATAAGCATCTTCTGTTGAGTTCTGGTATTTTTTTGCTTCTGGTAGAATAACAGACTCTCTGGCCCCAGGTATCAAGGGTTCACCTTTTTCTCTTATCATGTTTGTTGCACTGATACTTGGCCAAATAATGTTGTGTGGATGCAAGGTGTTGTATTTGCAGGACACTGAGCATTTAGCCTGGAAATGCTTTCTGATGGCCATTGGGTGTTGGCAAATGACAGAACTCTGGGGCCACAGGCTGCTGATGCATCCCATGAAATGTGCCACAGCACGAGGGTGGATTACAGGACTCCAGGCCTGGGGATGCAGTGAAGAGTGGGAGGCAAGTAATGGGCAAGTACATAGTGAGGTAAAATCAGGGGTGACAGGAATGTGTCCTTAGAAATACAGCAAGAATTACATCACCCCCTGTTGCATTAAACCATGGGGTTTATGTTCTGACAAGTGAACTCTACACTCCCTGTTTTCTGACAAATGAACTGCACTCTACACTCCCTGTTTAGTTACACTTCACGGTTTCAGCCAGCTAGTAGCTTGTGGTGCCCAATGAGAGACTTTTGCAACTAGCAACATGAATAGCACAGTTTATTGACAACAACAGAAGTATAGGTTCTTATAGATTGCCAGTGATAAATACACTGTCAGCAAAAGCATTTAAAAATGTACAAAACAAGTTAAAGAAGCAGCTCTAGAGAGATTTCTAAGTTTTCTCAGGGAATTAGTCTGGATCTTACCCCAGGTGTCCCCATGGTGGGGAAGAGAGGCTCAGCCCATCATCTGAACCCAGAAATCAGAGGTAATCTGTGATGATATCTTTCTCGACTTGTTTGTGTTGATATCTTCCCTGACATTCCACCTTTTTAAACCATTTTTTAAAAAATCTTCAAGATGGAGCTTGAGTGACTCTAGTAATATATACCTTTATATGATTGGTGTAAAATTATCTCACTTTGCTTTTAAAGGTATAGCTGCAGAAAATTAGGGGTGCAAGCTCTGCGAGAGGTATTCACACTTTGGAGGTGGGTTCCCATTAGGATGGAGGTGTGTTTTGGTATAATAATGACATTATAATGACAAAGGCCTTTGTCAAAAAATGACAGACTGTTGGGCAAGCATTGCAAACAGGTAGCTTATCAGTTCTGTGGTACCATCAAGTTCCCATCTTTGCAGTGGTTTCACAGGACCTGGCTATGGAGTCTCCCCTTCACTGTTTCAGAGGGAAGAACATCTCCCATGCTGTTTTGCAGGCCGTGTAGTCTAGAGAACTGCTTTGGGATGGATTCCTTGCATACCAGCTGCAGTCCACCCTGGAAGCTTCTTTGGTATTATACCTTTCCTTAATATGTGAGCAATACTTTGATTTCTAAATAACCTCCAGTTATCATTCCCCACACCCCCCAAAGAAACAAAACAAAATAAATATCCCACAACTGCTAAAGAGTCAGGATCAGAAAGAGGCTGCCACAGCAGAAGTAAATTAAATTTGTGCATCTGTTCCTTCATGCGCTTTACAGCTCTGAGGCTTGTGTTTCTTCGGTGACATTTGCCTATATCAGACATGAAAAATAAAATGATGAGTTAATGTTTCTCAGAAGACTGGTTTCATTTTCCAATATGTTTGCGATCTTGGACAAATCATGTAGAGAAAAAACCTCAGCTGGTTTAAACTATCTTAGTTCTACTCTGGTACTGGAGAAGCACTGGATGGTCTTGATTTTACTGGAGTTTTGACAGTTTATGCCAGCTGTGAGGATCTTCCCTAGAGTCACCAGGTTTTAGTTTCCTATGAGAAAAATGGCAATAAGAAAGCTCCCCTGCCTCACAGGCATATTTTGAGAATAAACACATTAAAAGAGTGTAAGGCACTTAGATACTATGCAGGTGGGAGCTATAAAAGTCCCTCAAATAGAAAAACCTGTGCTGTGGCAGTTCTGTGACCTAGATCAAGCAGCTCTGTTCCTGTCACCAGTCCTGCCTGAGCTCAGCTCTCTCAACTGTGTAATTAGCTGGTCTCAAATAACCCTAAAAACTTCTAGAAGCTTTTGCAGCTCTCCCCTTTCCCTTAAAATCTGTCTGTGCCACTTTTTCAGTGATTTACTGCTTTAGATTATTTCCCATCAAACATACTTCAATGCTAGTTTCTACCTGGCTTTCTTTCCTTCTTGAAGCTGTTCTAACACTGTAGCATTCCAACATGGAGAAAAAAAAGTGTCTCATATTATGTGTTTTTGGTTTGTTTGTTTGTTTGTTTCTCTTTTGTAACGTAGAATTAGAGCTTCTCTAGAGAAATCTCATCTCAATTGCAATGTCTTTTGGGGTAGGGAGGACTTTAACTGAGGGAATAAGTTACTTCATCCAGCTCTTGATCTAGATACTGGAAAATAAGCAATGATCATAGAACTCTTTTTCTTTTTCTCCAGTAAACATTTATTCATTCCACAATTTATTCTAAATATAGAAATTGATGATGCATATTGCAGAATTCTTTAGATCCTCTTATTTTATTTTTCTGTCCTTGCTTCCAGGTCTTAAGGTGAGCAATTAGGGTTAAATAATTTTCTGTCCTTTACAGCATACCAATTCTGACTTGCTACTGGTTGAAGAAGTGTATTGTTACAGCTGAGCTATATTTATCTCTTGTAGGTGACTGTTGTAGGCAGGTGAGTAATTTGGTAAATCTGATAAAGTTGATATAGCTCATTGCTCAGAATTATGCCAAGTAGAGCCACGTATTAAATGGTTGCAGTTCCCAAGTTGTGTATTATGTGTGGATTTTTTTTTTTTTCTGCAGTTTTCAGCTTGGCAAAATATGAGCTTTCTTTGCCAACAGATTGATAAGAAAACCAACAAATACAATTGCTAGTTTGTTTGTGTTTTCTCCTGCACCTCTCAATAATACCAAGCATATTTTTGTTACGTAACTGAGTCTTAAGCTGGGATAAAACTATACCAATAGAGTAGTGATTTTTTTCCAGGGTTTTCTATGAAAGCTGTTACTACCATTTGTCTGGACAGAAGTCTCAGAGACTACTGACTGATATAGATTGGGTAGAAGAAAAAGTCTGCTTTAGCCCATTGATGCTTGTATAGTTCTTTGACAAGTTACAGTTTGCCACCATCAGACTCGACAAATGCAGTTCAGCAGTTCTGTGCTGAAGGATACATCAGAAATCAGTTATGAAAGGAGTAAACCTACATCCTACTGCAAGATTAAGGCTTATACTGGGGTCAGAGTGACTACAACTTGAAGTACTTTTCCAGTCCTGGTGAACCTCTGTGGTTCAGTGCAGAGAGATAGAAGAAGAGAAATGTAAAATTGCCCCTAATTCACTTCACTAGATGTAATTTTTCTGGAAAATTCAACCGATTCCAACTCAAAGTATGTCCAATAAAGACTCTTTGTTAATATAACTTCACACAAAAAAACCAAACCAAAACTAAACAAAAAACCCACACCAAAAACATCTGTCTGGGTTCTGGAAAGAAATTGGTTTCATGCCACTCAATGAAAACAGGAAGCATATAATATTCAGACTATACACAGTCCCATATCGAAACATTTGTGATAATTTATGAATAAAAGTAAAACAAAGGAGGTAATGCATTATAAAATAAAGACTATTTAGTGGCACCCTTTGTTGATAGTGAAAAATGGACTTCTACAAATTGTTCTGTTTCTCCCTTTTAGAAAAGATTAGTTACCATAGCAACTGATACATAACATGACATCCTTTGCTACTCCTGAGAACTACAGTGCAGTTTTTAAGACAAAAAAAAAAAAAAAGTTAATTAATACTTAAAAGAATAAAAGAGACAAGGCCTTTTTACACAACATTAAAATTCTATTGATGCTTGGTTTTTTTTTCAGGTGTTGTGTAAGAGCTTTGTGAGGGACCTGTACTTCCATTAATGATATAGGAAAAAACAGGAAGATGGTTTTGATTCTGTTCAGAGGAAACCTATGACCTGAAATTTTGTCTGAAGTACACTGAAGTCAAGCAATTTGCAACTAGAATCTCACCTCTAGTGATCGAAAGTGATATAGCGTCCTAGTAAATTCTATTCTCAACTGTGCTGTGCATTAAGTGCATGACCATAAGCATGGCACACAGATCTTCAAAGCACTTTAAATATTCAAAGTCTGGAAGAAAATGCTGAGACCTACCCTCCAGTGATATAGAATCATAGACTAATTTAAGTTGGAAAAGACCCTTGAAAAGGTTGATATGAGGATATGGGTCTTAAGATTACTGTCAGCATTGTTGTGTCAGCATAGGAAAAAGAATACCTTCATGTAAACTCTTCAGTTGTCCTTTGGCCTTCATTCCCTGGCTATTTGTCTCAGGGTTCTCATGGGAACAGGGCAAGCAAGCTGGAAAACCTGTCATGATCAAGGGTTTTACTCAGGCATGGCTGGTAGAATCCCACAACCGTTTCAGCATCCCCCCCTTTGAACATATAGATCATTGAAAGATTAATGGTTCTCAGATCCCTTAACCCCTTAAATTCCAGAAATTTATATGATATGATGATATATGTGCAGATAGCTCTTATTCTCAATTCTCAGTGAAAATGCAGCATATACAAGTGATGCACACATCATATGCACATTCTTTGTGCATAGTATGAGAATGGCACCAGTTTATCTAGCTGGACTTCTGGATGTGACTGATTTTTCTCTTGGTTCCCACAGGGGATATAATATGAGGCTGCCTGAACAAAATATAACATTCCATCCCAGATGCCTATTTTGAAAGGGGTATTGAATAGGGAGTTAGTTGTGATTTTCCACATCCTCGCTGTCTTAAATGTGCTACCTGATACTGTCAAGAAAGCCATTAACTTGCAAGTGTCACAAGATGACAGTACCTACCTTCCTGAGAGGCTGCTCCTGTCAAAGAGTCTCATGTGAGGTTGACTAGCATATGCAGGTGGCAGGAGTAATTAAATAGAGGAAGAAAACCACTTATCGAGAATATCTTATAGTAATAATCCAATATAAAGACAAGCTGTAGGAAAAGCCCTGGATGGATAATGGATCTAATTTCCTCTCTGGATAAATATCACACAGAAAGAAATGCATTCTTCCTGCTAAAAGCCTGTAGACCATGGGAAAAAAAACCTCTTGCTATGACTGCTAGGATATTTTTCTGGGTAGTGAAAAACCAGTAATTGGACATTTACAGCTCTTAGGCATAATTTTCAGATGTTATTTACCTATTTTGTATCTAGACTGTTGGTTTAAAATTGGACTACTCAAAAAAAGAAAAATTATCTCATGGGGGTTATGCATAATTTTCTGGTTTTAAATTACCTATGGCTCATATCCCAGGCAACTGAAATCAGAATGAATGACAAATCATTGCTTTGTTCTTTATTTCAAAGAAATTTACACAGTTTTTCTCCATAACATTAATTATACTGTCTTTGTTCAACCCTTTAGTAAATCACATTAAATAATATTCTCAGTACATTTACTTACAGTTAAGATTTCTTCTCTCAGTTATTTTGGAAAGGTTATCTCTGATATTTGGGAAAAAAAATATGCTTAAGGAAGATGATTGGCTGGGGCCAATAGAAAGGCCTCTGGGTTAAATTTTCAAAAATTGTATATGGTTTTGGTTTGCTGCATTGATGATCCCACTGTTTATGTGTCATCCAGCTCCTCCTAAACAGATGTATATAGCATAAAATCTTTCATATTCCCTATTCCTCCAACTATGAACAAGGATTTCCTTTCATGCTTAGTATCAAAGAGAAAACAGATTGTTTTACTTTTTACTGTGAATGCTAGGTTTGAATGAAGACTCATTAAAAGGTTAATATGTCTTCTAGCACTTGAGGAATATAAAAATCACTGCTTTATCACCTTCACATTCACCTCCCGAGTTCCAGGTGATGAATAAACATACTGGAGATAATCACACAGGGTACAACCATGTGTAAAATGAAATTGCTATTAAAGTTCATTGCTTCAAATGGAACATGCTTTGTAGCTCTTCCTATAGACATTCCTGCTGAGTTCTGTCATGAAATACAGCGTTTTTTCTCCCATCCTTCTGCCTAGCCCTAGAAGAAAGTCAGAAAGCCTCTGATGAGGCTTTTCTTTGACAGAAAATGCCAACAATTATTCAGTTCCTTGACTGGAGACCTACAGAAAATGGTCTTGGGCTATCAGTGACATGATCATTTACATATTTTTTTTTAAACTTAAACTTCATTTACTTTTGGCTAGGCTTTGTAAGCTATTTTGAGTGTGTGCATGGCATATTGTAATCTTCAGCCCCACATATGGCTAAGACTGCATAAAGATGGTTTGTACCCTCTTCCACAGTCTTCCAAGGATATCCCAGGAGGCTTTGCACATTCAGATAAAGCCACATGCCTTTCTCAAAGTATCCTTTGTCTTGGCTTCTGCCCCCACAAGACTACAAAGCTGAATGTAGCCCACAACTGGTTAGAGCTGTGATTTCCCCTTAGTGATGTGCTCAGCAGTGTTTTGAAGAAGCAGGTTGTGTTCGTTTTGCTTTCTTTTTATCTACTTGCAAATAGATAAAAACCAGCAACTCTAGCATCAGTTTCTTGCAATACAGGTATTCCTCTAATTTTCTAGTGAAAAATAAATCAGCTTTTTTTCTGAAGTACCTCTGCAGTTTAAATACTGTATTACTTTGTATATTGCTGTCATCTGAGAATAATGAGGGATACAAGTGATGTTACACTACATGAAACATTTCTTCAATCCATTCCTATTAAATTGTGGTCTTTTGCCAGAGATGATAAATTCAGACACATTATGCTTAGTGAAAACAAATGCATACAATTGCTTGCTTAGCAAAGTACCCTCTAGAAAAGAATCTCAGGAAAGTAAGAGAATTTAAATCTGTAGAACTGGCTTTGTTTGTTTGTTTTTCCAAACTTACAGAAATAGATCTGCTTACTTTGCATTAGGTGTTAATTTTTCTTGTGCTACCAGTCACACTTAGCCTTTACTTTTTGGCATATGCAATGATCTCCTGCTTCTCTGAGTCCCTTCAAAATCTTAATACAGTCTGCAAGTGTCCTGTCCCAAGTACTTTGTTTTAATAGCTACAATGAATTTCATTGGAACTATTCCTAAAAATCATAATATATACATGTCTGTTTCATGTGAGAATGGGCAGTTATGCTGTCTTTAAATCGGATGGGCACGTATATGATGTAGCTCTGCACCTGATTTCATCTGTTTTAATGTAATGGTTTAGAGGGTGTGCCTTGCAAGCTCCTAATCTCTCCCAGGTACATATTCTGTTTACAAATCATAATTTTCTAGCTAACTATAATTATGTCTATTTTAGGTATATGTCTCTATTACTGTCAACCCTCCCTGAGCTATTGTGTTAGATTGTTTCTGTTAAGTTTCAGCTAATGCTGACTCTAGGGAGTGACTTTACTTGCACATTTCTATTATACTTCCAGTTCTGCTAAGAGTTGACTGGGGCACATAGACCCCAAGGGGAAGTGCAGGGTAGGGTATTTTTTCTTCCCTTGGGGATCCATTAAGTATAGTCAAGGAAAGATCATTCTGGAGTCTGTGAGTCATCTGAGTGATTTGCAATGTCAAGTTAGGACTATGAAGCAAAGGGTGTCATCAAAGGGGATTAAATGAGTCTCACAGGGGTTGGAGAGGACTGGGCAGAATTTGCTTTAACTCGGAAATTCAGCGAAAGTGAAAAACATAGCAAACAGACAGAGTTGTTGGTGCATTCTTATTCTATTTGGTCTTGTCCAATGCTTTTCCAGACTTAATATGTTGGCCAGAATTAAGGGAAGCTCTTTTTATTCAAATGCAACTCCTAGTTTATTAAACTTTGCCTTGTTGAATACAAGTTGTTTGGGGCATTTTGGTATTTAAATTTTTTCTCTGAAGTGTCTCAGCACGTTCAGGTGGATAACAGCACTGCCCAACTTAGTGCAGTTTAACTATTTGACAGAAAAATCAAACTCACTGCTGAAGCATAATTACTTCCTTCAAAAATTGCATGCATGAATCATTAGCACCTTTAACAAGCTGGAAGATCTCCAAGTCTATTTGGTCAATAATTCTCACCTTCTAACAGAACTGCAGTCATTTCTTTGATGGTCTTGGTGATGTGTCGCTCACAAAGCTGATGAGCATGTTCACAGACACTTTCACTTTACAACTAAACATACGGTATGTTTTGTATTTGTAAGGTTCTTTGATATTAGCTTGCTGGCAAAACTTAAGATTCTTCCAATGTTGTGTTTGGAATACTAGAGAATTTCTTGTTAAAACACAGCAGGTGTGTTTTAGCAAACTTCTTTGGTTAATAAGGCAGTAAGATACATCACATTGTCCAGTGTTTGTTCTTAATCTGTTAATGGCTACTCTTAGCTTTTTCACTGGAAGTACATCAGGCAATAAATGTATGTATTTAAACATATACATCTGTTATATGTGTGATATGCAATACAATACTTGTGGGAGACCTTTTGGTTCTTCTCAAGGACTGAGATAGCTATTTTCTCTGCAGAGGTTTGGGCTGGCAACACCTCCATTCCTTAATTAGAGCTTAAATTCATATCAAGGAAGCATCCCATTTCTAGATTTTTCATAATACTGTCTCCAGCTCTGAAGCTGCAGTCAGCAGTTAACATCTCACCTGTGATGGCGGATTTTTTTTTTCTTATTTCCTTGTATTATGATATATTCCATATATATTCATTTTCATCACTCTCTTTATTCTCCAGTCACTTCATCATGGAAGATATCTCTGGAATTCTCCACAGTGGTCTCAGAAGTTCTTTCCTTCTGGGAAGTAGAATATTTGCTGATGATTTTAATATTTGAGGCAGGGCAGAATTTCTTGTTTTGAGCAATGGTCAGTGAAGAAACTTTTACTTGTGAAGTGGAGGTTACTTCAGCAGTCTGAGTCTACAGTTTCTGAAAAAAACACTCTTTTAGGTAACTATAATTTACTATCTTGTCAAAGAAAGAAGGTGAAATATGACATAAAAAAATGCAAAAAAAAAAAAAAAGAACTGAAATCACTGAAGGAGTAGCCACCTTGTCCTGAGTCCCAACCACTTGTGAAAATGGCACAGAAACTAGAATGCTGTTTGCAGTTATGTGTCAAATAAACTTGAATCTAACAAGGACATAATTGCATTACTGTGGCTGATGATATGTTTGGGGTTGCTGTATTTCCTGAGATAGTTTTCCTGGAAGTAATTGTAATGACCTACATTTGATCCCACTGGAGATGACAGCCTGCCACCATTGATTGCATCCTTGATGTGTGCTTCATAAATATAATGAGCACAATTTAATGAACATAAACATATTTCAAGAGTCTTGGGACCTGAGCCACGGTATGTACATGAGAATACAGTTGTGTTGATTCACTCTAGGGATTTTTTTCGTTGTATCCTACTGTCTACACCAGTTTTAAGTGCTGTTGTTAAAGCTGTGTTGCTGAGGGTGAGCTTGTCTCGTGATTTTTCCCTTAGCTGTGTTTTCTCTTTGTCTAAAGTTGAGAGATGTCTTGTAGAGAGTTAAATATGTTATTCTTCATATGAAAAACTTCCTTAAAAAAAAAAGCATGAAAAATTTCTGAGGTTCAATGTTGTTGCAATAATCAGGCATCAATAAAATTCTTATTGTACAGTCTTTTTTGGTTTTTTTGGGAGGGAGTGGAGGTGTTTGGTGTTTTTAGGTTTTTTTGGGGTTTTTTTTGTATAGTGTAGAAATAAAAGGGCTTCTGACAGTCTTTTTGTAGCTCAGATCATTTGTAGGCTGAGACTCATGTGCTTTGTTCCTAGTCAAGTCTTGGAAATTACAATTTTGTGTGAAGGTGCAGCTTTAGGTGGTAGTGGTTCACTTCTCTAATGTTTTCAGGTGACTCGAAGCCACGTATCCAAGGAGGATCAATAGTACATGTTCTGGTGGATCTTGATTGTCAATATTGTGTCTAATTCCTTGCATTCCTGAGTGGCCTTTACTAATGACCACTGATTTCAGAGGTTGCTGCTGTGTTAAATAGTTCCTCTAAGTTATGGACAGAGATGGCAAAAAACTGATTAAAAACTTAGAAATGAGTGGTGAAGACAGCCTTTGCATATCTTTACCAGCATAAAAATTGATTGTAAATGAGACTGTCACTTCCATCTAGCTTCAAAAATCTGTACTTGCTGGGCCATCAGCCAGGGACTCTTGAAGCTCATAATAATTTTGCAACTTGATGGACAATAGACACTATGTTAATACATGCTGCTAGACTACTGCTTTAATAAAAAAAGGGCATTTTTTCAGCCTGTGTCCTAGTTTGGACAGGTATTATCTTAAATTTTATAACATTCGAGATCAGGGGCTTATAAGGAGACAAGAATTTATTCAACTTTATTTATATATATATATATATATATATAGAGAGAGAGATTTGTATAGAATG